>JBAMBP010001793.1:0-137951 GCA_037044515.1 Phortica magna
CTTAAAACCATATAATCTTTGCAGTTAAAGTCTAAGAAAATTAAGACACATTTCAATGAATATTTAACATATTTTATAAAAAAAAAATTAGTGACTAAAAATTGTTAAAAATTCTACAATGCCTTTTAGTGCAAAGTGTACTTTTTGAATTCAAGCCAAAGTTAAAGAGTTGAAAACATTTCGACTTAAATTCGTAAAAGCAGGCGTACTTTGTTGACCATTAAAAACCTTTTACATTTGAGTTGCCGATATGAAAAGTATTAAGTATTAATAAATAAATACAAACCTTTCAATATTTGTATAAAGTTTTTGTTGAAAGCGCTTATGAAAAAATATATTTTATTATTGTTACTTAAACTTATGTTTGGCACAAATTAAATTTGATTTTCGGCAGCATTTTTGATTTTATGCTTTGCTTTTATACTTATTATCAAAAAGCAAATGCACAGCAGCGATTTACATACATAAATATTATATAAGATGACAGGATAACGCGTATGGTTGAAAGTTCAACTGAGATATGCTTCAGCTTAACTAACGATTCTTTATACAATTTTTTCATTGTTTGCTTTAAGAAAATTGTAAGTTTATAAAGAACATGCACACACACACACGCATATGAGCGTAAACTTATATATATATATATATATGCACAGAAATAAAGAAAAAAAAAAAATTGCCGCCTAAAAGTATGCAACAGTTTGCCAATTATCTTGTTTTTTTTTTCGCTCGCCGCCATGTTGAGCTAAATTTACTCGCGTTTACGCCTCGTCGGTTTTTTTGTCTTTTGTTGTTGTTGTTGTTGTTGTGTGTTGTGGTTGTTGTTGCTTAGTGTTGGCAAAAAGCAAAACAATCTTCATCTTGTTGGGCTTTACTTATCGTGCGCCCTTTGCTAGGCCATCTTTTTTAGCTTCAGCTTTTACGCTTACCGCTTTTCACTGTCACTGAAACGACAGATACAAGCACACACACACACACACACACACACACACACAGTAAAGTTACAAGCCGACATAGCAAAGAAGGTTGTTTTGTCTTTTGCTAAACAACTTGAAAATTGGGTTACATGACTGCCACTCAGCCTACATTCAAATATATATATATATATATACATGATTCCGCTATCATTCTTATCGTAAGTTTGTGTGTTTCTGTGTCTGTCTCAATGTCTGTTTGTCTGTTTGTCCGTCTGTGTGTCCCAATGTCTGCCGTTTGTTTGCACCTTACGTTGCTGGTCGCTTTTGTGCAGATGAACCCTCACTTGTCTTGACAACGCGCTAACAATGGCAGGCGGTCTACTTTTTGGCGCCTTTTGCATTGATACTCCAGTTGTTTTTGTTATTGTTGTTGTTGTACGTGTATCTTTGATATGCTAAACGGAGCAAAGAACCTTTAAAATCGTTGCGTTCTTTTCTTTTTTTATGTGTCTACAATCGACATGCTAATAAGTTTCATGTCTTTTGGATTTCATACACAATTTATAATTTCAGCTGTGCTTGTTTTTGTAGTTGCTGTTGTTGTTGTTATATATTTATTTTATACGCATTTAAACATTTTCTACCTTAGTGTAAAAGGCTTTAAATATTGGCTTCAAATTATTGGTTGTTAATTATAATGAAACAAAAAAAAATAAAAACACCGTTAACAGAAGTAAGCGCATAACAATTTGCGTGAGAAGTGTAAGCATTAAAAAAAAATAAAAATGAAAACAAAAAGAAAACATAAACCACAGGAAAACATTTTTACAATTGAATGTGCGAAAGCAGTAAAATTGCACTAAGCCAAATTATACAGCATACTTTTGAGCAGCGTGTAACAACAATGAAAAACAAACAAGAAATAAAGAAACCATTTTCGAGTTCACTATTAATTAAATAAATGTTGCAATTAAAATGTATTGAAAATTGTTTTTGCTTTTTATTTTATTATTCATTCGCAAAAACAAAAAGAAAAAACTCATAATGATTCGTTCAATAATGCACAGCATACTTTTGGGATTTCACTTCAAACTCGCGTCAGTAGTACTAAAAGTCAAATTCACATTAAAAATATTTGAAAACAGTAATTAATTGGTATGCTGTTCGTACTTAATAAAAATAATTACAATGGCGCAAGCAAGTAAGTTGAAACTTCATTTACTGCACTTATTTAATACGCTTCTATTAATTAAACTTTCCGTTGCAGTCAAAGTTGTTCATAACAATTAAGCATGGCAATATGAATTTTTTTTACTTAATAGAAAAAATATCTGTACATATTTATGCATCTGTTTAAAGTAGACATTCGACTGGTCCGTGTGCGCAAATTTGCTGACAAATTGTAAAACGAAACTTCAGTAGTAATTTACGTACTCGGACAGACTGACAGGCAAACGAAGTAAAATTGACTTGTACTGTCAAACAGTTCCACAATGTGTGCAACGGCATGCTTCTATGCAAACAAGCATAAAATACATACATTAAACAAGCAAGGGCGTTAAAGTTGAGCATGGTGGACAATGTAATGCCCTGCACACACGATAGGCACAACAAGTTCAGGAAAATCGGGAAAAACAAGTGAAATTTATTGAAAAAATAATTAAAAATAATTTGTATGGTACTTTGAGGGGTAACCAAGCCAAGAGAGGGTTATTTGCTGGTATGCAATTTTAAAGAGATATATTTACTGAGTCTGCACACAAAATTTCGTTATAGTTTTGGAGATATATCATTTTCAAGAAAACTACTTTTTGGAGTGAAAATGGTGGCATGGGAGAAAAGTTGGGGGTCGCCATTTTGAATTTTTAAAGTTGAAGTAGCGCATGACCACAGGAGTCTATTTTTCAAACTTCAAGCCTCTAGCTATTATAGTTTCCAAAAACCATTGATAAGGACAAACGGACGGACATCACATGAAACAAATGTAATATAGCCTGACACGCCGTATGTGCAGGGCATAAATGTAGCATAACTTTTGGCTTATGAATTTAAACTCTTGTACGTTTAAAGTGCACACAAATATCATGCGAATTTGAATAAATATTTTACAACAACGGGAAAACAAATCAAATTGTGAAAAATCCGAAAAAAAATTATTAATAAAACACAAATATTCAATTTCACTTGCCAGCGGTACGACTTGATTTTACCACTTTTCAAAATTGTGTTCATCTATTTAAACAATGATTTGCTACAATCTTCAAGTGAAATGGCGTTATGGCATTAATGAACCTTTAGAACCGAAATTTTGCTGAGAGAGAGTCCTCGTTCAACTCATTTGTTGGCACTGGCATGATCGGATCACAGGAACTGGTAGCCACCATACGAATGAATAGAATTAAAGTCATTGTATGGAAAGTTTTTTGTTTTAAAGCATAGAAGTCTGAAATTCCAAAGCTAGTTGTTTTATGTATCCAGACCAACTGTCTGCAAGTATTATTAAGTTCGGAGCACTGGAACCGGTAACTGCCGTACGAAATGATATAGAGGAACCGAAGAAATAAGAAGAATTTAATTTAAGTTGTATGAAAACGAAGGCTATAAAGAAGTATCTTGATTACCCCGTATGTCTTAATAATGATA
Organism: Phortica magna; assembly: GCA_037044515.1. Taxonomy (NCBI): domain Eukaryota; kingdom Metazoa; phylum Arthropoda; class Insecta; order Diptera; family Drosophilidae; genus Phortica; species Phortica magna. The sequence goes on from JBAMBP010001793.1 coordinate 3,561, forward strand.
AAAAAAAAAAAAAAAATGGAAAACGTTTTTCTGCTTTACTAATTGACTTGAAACTTCAAACTTATGTGCTTTGAGAGGCAAAAAAAAATAATTATAGACAAAAATGGGCATGCCACTCCCAACTCATAGCCGAAATGAAAAATTTCCCTAACTCCGGCACCCAATGAGCTTTAACAATGACAATTGATATGAGCGTAGGACAAAGCAAAAAAAGTGCATGGAGCGTATTTCAGCTTCGGCAATGCCGGGTTTTTCTTTGCACTTGGCTAAGGAAATTGTGCTTTGAAATTGTGTGTACTTTGAAACATTTCTTTTCTGTTTTTTTTTCTTCCATCAATTTCTTCAGTAATATAAAATTGCACCGTCCAATTTTTTATTTAGCTTGCAAATAATACTTTTCCTTTGTTGTTGGCAGCAATTTGAAGGCGTGTTGTTTGTGCGCTGCACAGTAATTTCCTTTTAACAATTGTTAGTTTCAGCCGTGTTGAAATGATTATATGTTCTCTACAATAAAGAAAAGAAATGGAAAAAAAAAAAGAAAAAAGACAAACAGGTATTGCGTAATAAGGCCAATTATATTGTGGAATAATGAACACAATCAAGTTATATTAACTACTTTTTTTATTTATTTATTTATAATCTGTGCATAACGAGCATCAGATGCGAAATAATGCTTACAACTCAACACTTAACTATAATTGGTCTCTTATATAATTGAGCATGTGCGCCATAGTCATACTTATTACTTTGGTTACACACACGTTTCATTTATTCCTGTCACTTAAGTGTACTTGCGTATTTGCAGAAAAAGGGCAAATCGACAGACAAAACAACTCAATTCAACTCAAATCAAATAAAATGAAATCGTGTCGAGACAAGTCATGTCATGCGAAGTCGAAACGAGTTGAATCGAGTTGAATTGAATTGATTTGTGTCAGGCATGTCAGATTATTATAAATCGAATACACTAAAATTATTGTATTATAAGCGGCAAGAACTTTTAAAGAACTTTGCATTTTTAAGCAACAATAAAGTCGAGGATATGTGTAAAATATTAAAATTGAATTTAAAATATACTTTTAGTACAGTTTATGAGTTATTTTGGTTTGCTGTCTTGACTTATCTTATTATTACACTCAAGCATATGTTAGTTTTGTGCCCAGCGACAATGTATGTAACACCTAAAAGTAGACCTTAAAAAGTACATGCATACTTCTTACATATTATTATATATATTTTTGAAAACAGCATGGCAAGCTAAAGATGATTAAGCTATGCTTGTCTAAATGTGTAAACTCGCCGATCTCGAAAACTATAAGCTGAGGAACCAAAATTCCTAATCAAACCTTATGCAGCTCAAGTCTATCTTGTGGCTTGCAAATAACTGAAGCTAACTCGGGTAAAAACATATTACAAAAGTAAAATGTTCTTGGTTGTCTTTTGAGAAGCCTAACAAAAAAGCTTAGTAACAATTTAAAACGCTTATATCTCTAAAACATTATATATTATTTTAAATTCTGCAAAAATATGCAATTATTGCATTTCCAGAAATAATCAAAATAGAAAATTAAAAATTTGTATAAATGATATTGCATGGAAATAAAATCTATTACGTTTGCAAAATGTTCTAGAACAATGTCATACAATATTCTTTACAAATTGCATATACAAAGTATGTCCACTGTAATCCCTCACTGATTATTATAGTCAGCGTGGGTTGAGTTTGCTGCAGGCCACATGTATGTACATATGTACATATGTAATAACTATTAGGTAGGTGGGCAGCACAGCATTACATAGTACACACATATGTACTTATGTATCTCATGTATATAAATGATCAGAACGACAAATGATATCAAACTGGCCATGGCCAACTGTCCGTCTGCTTATCTGTCCTCACCAATGAATCTTGTGATTTGTTTGGACATGCGTTATTCGAATTTTGTTGGATATTTTGACACGCCCATGCCGTATAACCCGCCCATTGTGTACCTTTTGGTTTTTTTTTATTTTTTAAAAAGGCTTTAGCACAAACACCAAAAGCAATATAAACATGAATGTTCGTTGGTTGACTCAGTAAACAGCACAAGAAAAAACTGTCAATGCACCACACTCCTCATGCCCCTGCTGAGCCAATGTGTTGTGAAAAAAAGCCAAAATACCCCACCCCGCCTATGGTTACCACACAAAGACCAACAAACGGAAGACCAACAAACGGAAGTTTTTAATAAAGTTTCGCAATTCACACTTTTCGAATGACTTTTTTTTTGGTTTTTGTTTTTACATTTGGGGGGGCATGTGCCATTGTCCAACATGTGTGTGCACACACATTATACCGCGACAGCAGCTCCTCTAGCAGAAGTGTGTGAAATAACGTACATCTATCAAAAATATTTCACGACATCTTCGGTTTGGCGTATGGCTTCAAATCAAGATCATAGAGCACTATGCGCTCATAACAAAACGAAAAAATCTAAAGCCACTATGGAACATCATGAGTGCTCACGAGGCCCTAAGGACTTAGATCCAATTGGGATTTGCAAAAAAGGCACTTTTTTTAGTTTTTATCAACAAAATGCTCCGAATGCATGAACGGTTTTATAATGCTCAAGTTCAGTAAACAAGCAATTCGAAAACATGGTTTCCAGAAAGACGCTTTTAGAGTTTTGTTCGTCTATTTTTTTATATATATAAATCGCCAAAAAATATAGTACGATTTGTCTGAAATTTTTTGAAATATTTTATTATGAGAAAATGCAAAACAAAAATATAAAAAAATACAGATTTTTTCTAAATTCGCAGTAATGCTGCCTAGGTTATTTTAAAGGCCTGCAATAATCGATAAATCTATTTTATAATTCATACGGAAGCTTCAATCAATCGTCATTATATTTAATAGATTTCTTTTCTCACTTAGTAATACCGTTATGTCATTGCTCAAATGTTGGTATTGCTCTAGAACTACACGTAGCATTAAAAAATGCTTATACTACTGAAGTCAGACGAACGTGTATACTTAAAATCAAGTTAAACATGGCTTTGCCAAAGAGTTGTCTTTGAACTTATGCGCCGCAGGGCTGTGTAGAGAAAATTCCAAAATATATGAAGTCCCTTATGAGCGCTTTAGCTACCTTATTACGCTGCCAGTAATTACATTGTGTGCCTGAGAAAACGTAAACTTGGGGCAAGGAAATTAATTCACTTACTAATTTCGAATTTCAAATTGAAATGCGAAAATTTAGTTTTGGTTTTTTGCTACGGTGTTTTGTTGTTGCTGAAATGTAATATTTGTGGTGAAAATGGTTTGACTTTGATTGATATTGAAATGTTTAATTAAATGGTAATTTAATATGCAATTATTGCAATTGTCAAATGTTGTCATGAGTTGCGGTTTAATAAGCTATTGACAAACATATTGCGCGAACTAAAATTAAAACCGCTATTATTGTAAAACAATTTACTTGGACTTATGCACGGTAAACGAGTGTGAGAAATTGCACGCACAGCAGAAGAAACGGTGCCACAAAACCAAACAAAACCAAACCAAACAAAAATAAGCATACTTAATACTTTTGAAATTTTGTATTGCCTACTTTTAGGCAAGCGAATTTTTTTTTTTTTTGTTAGAAGTCATATTGTTTTAAACCACAATTAAGCCTTTGAGCGCTTTTTTGAGCTTAACTTGATTAAAAATGTTTATTTAATTAATACAACGCAATTTGCCGTCGTTGTTTGCGTAACTCATATTTTTATATTTTTTGTCAGCCTGGCAAATGAAGTGCGCTTTTGACAAAATGTTTAAATTATTTGTTTTTGTAAACAACAAATACAAATACAGTTATAAATACAAATACAGCTACAAATACAGTTACACTTATGTGTATATAATGGCATGGTAAATAATAACAAAACACAAATACAAACAAAAAACTTGAATAATAATTTGTTGTTGCATTTGAAATAAATTATGCCCGCCTCCAAACGTCGCAGCGACAACGACAACGACAACAAACAATATTCGGCATATCGATAGCGGACATATGGACAGACGGCGTACGAGGACGACGACGACGACGACGATGATGATGACGACGACGACGACGACGACAACGGCGTCAACGAAGCTGAGCTAAGTACATTTCTTGCCTTAAAAAGTGTTTTTGTGCTTGAATTGCTGCCGATGCTGCTGCTGCCGATGCGAATGCTGCTGCTGCTGCTGCTGACGTCGCTGCCGCTGCTGCTGCGCTTTGCTTCGCTGTGCTGTGCTTCAGTATTAATAATTCGACCAATCCTGTTTGATGAATATTTCCCCTGCATAGCATTTTCGATAAACGACAACGACAACGACAACATGTTGTTGGCGCCAAATGCTGTTTTGGCATTGTGCGTAGGTAAGCATGCGCTAATATCGTAATATAAGCCCATGAGCGAGACGCAAAATAGCCAATGACACACGCATGCTAGAGCGAGAGCGCAAGCGATAAGCATACGCATACAGTCAAAAGACAGCAGCGAATGCATGTACATAACGTTGAGTGCAGTCCTTCTGCGTTTTGTTGATGGACTTCAAGGTTAACCTGTTGAAATTTTCGTCCTTTTCCCATGTTAGCCAAAGAGCAGCCAAGAGCATCAATATTGCATGCATGTGTGCGAAAGAGCGCGATAGCTTGTAAGCAGGCGTCAGTATGTGTGTTGGTATAAGATTCATGGTCTTACATATGTCCAACAGGTAATTCATTCATTAGACACGCGCGCGCCTGCAAGTATGCAATATTTAGTTATGTCTTGTTCTCCGCCTACTAATGGTTTGTTTTGTTGCATTTTGTTTTTTTTTAATTATTGACAACTATAATTAGGGTGTTTACTAGTTCAATATAATATATGACAGTAGGGTTGCTGCATTGTATTATTGCGTTTTATGTACGTACGCACGTAAATAGGCAACGCAACACATATGTCATGCATGTTGAAGAGGCGTCCAAAAGGAGGGTTAACAAGCACATGTGCTGGTTTGAAAGACAAATTATATAAGCTTTTGGCTGTTGGTAATAAGCACTTAATTAGTAGTTGTTAACTGCAATTAACTTTAATGCGTAAGCGCCGAACTTTCTGCCAATATTATTTTTAATTGCCGAAAAAAAAAAATTATTATTTTTATTATTATAAATATATATAAAAACTATTAATTAGCTGCTTTATTTTCTACTTGTTAAATTGTTCATTTATTACACTTATTACAAACGCCTCTGTACGTTATCGTACATTTGGCAATTTCCCCTGCTGTTAACAACAAATACGCTTGCACAGCAGTAACGCAGCACAACACACACACACACACGCACGCATGCATGCATACGAAAACCTACGCAATGCGAGAGAGCTAGATATAAATTCTCTTTCTTACTTACGTTTCGTACTTTTCTTACTTATTTATTCAATGTGAATTCCTTTTTATTTGTTTCTCTTTCTAATGCACGCATATAAGTTATGAATTGTCTCACACTCTCGCGCGCTCACTCGCTCGCTCGCGTACACCCTCTCACACACGCTCTCTCTCTCTTTCGCGCTATTAACACTGACTCTGAGCAACGTAGGCATGTATGTTATGTACGTAGGTATGTACGGCCACCTGTCGGCTTAGTGCAGCAGTGCTGCTGCTGCTGCTGGTGCTGTCACCATTTCTGCTCTTTCTGCTAACTGGCTTTTGGCTGCTGCTGCTGCTGTCGCTGCTGCTGTCGCTGCTGCTACTGCTGCTGTTTCTTCTTGTACTGCCTTATGCTGCTTATGCGTCCGACCAACACCGACCTTCAATGCTTGCTGCTTATAGGTAGACGCTGAAAGCAACCTTTCGTTAGCGCATATATGCATATGTATTAGTGCACATTTCGCTTAAGCATGTGCGTGTGCGTGTGTGTGTCTGTGCGTATGTACACATGTATGTGCATACGCCTGTTGCCGTGTATTTGTGCCCGTTATGTTGCTATAAAAGCGCGCGCAACATGTCGCTAGCCACTAGTCAATTTTCGACTTTTCAACGTTAATTTAAATAAATTCCAAAAAATTCAATTCAATTCAAAAAAATAATAAAACTTCAAAAAAAAAAAAAAACATCCAATAAACCAAAAAATTTTTAATTAATTTTTTTTTTTTTTTCCATTTTTTTTTTTTTTTTACAACAAACAAACAACAAAACTTTTTGAAAATTAAAGCTTTAATGAAGCTTTAAATCATCAACGAGGCTGTGCATGTGTGAATGTGTGTGTGCGAATTTATGTGATTGAAAACTGTGAACGGAAAGCAAACGAAACGAAAGTACAAAGCAACAACAGAAACTGTTAACATAAGGCCAAAGTAACGGAGAGGCGAGAGTAAACGAAGCGGCGAGAGCAAAAAACCACAAAGGGAACAGAAAAAATTTTGCTGAGACCGACTTGCTGAAAAACCCGTGGAAAAACAGCAACAGCAACAGCGAAGAATTCCCTAAGTCAAAGCGAGAGAAAAGACATAAAAGAGCACACTGTATGCGGCGACGACAACGACTTGTGTTAACAACAACAACAGCAACAACAAGAGTAACAACAACGTCTGTCCTTAGCATAGCACAGCACAGCACAGCACAGCATAAGCGTCATTTGAGTTGGTTCGCGTGCTTGTTTGACTGATTTACGATAAGTAAGACTACGAGTAGAACAGCAACAACAGTAACAACAACAACAACAGCGGCGTAGACGACGACGACAACGACAACGGCGACGGCAGTTTGCGACATTAGCATCATTTTGAGCAACAGATGCTGTGCAACTTTGTAGCCAAACAGTTGTCTGTGTCTGTGTGCCGCGTTTTGTGCCGTGTTGTGTTTGAAAGTAGTATAAGGCATCAGCATCAGCATCAGGATCAGCCAGAGCAACAGCAACGTAAGCGCGTAAGCAACAACAGCGCACAGCGTGCAGATGCGGCAAACCAATAGTTAAAATAATATCAAATAACTGTTACACATGCTATGTCGAAGGCACGAAATCGAAGTCAGAGCAACGCATAACACATTCAACGCTCGTCGACAGACACTGGCGGACAGCTCGTCGGCGCTTCAACAGTATAAGGCAACTTATACAAGCAACAAGTTTTGTGATTATATATTTATTCATACATATATATATATATATAAATTATTTTTTTTTTGTTTGTTTTTTTTTTTTTTTTTTTGTTTAATGTGTTTAATAAATATAAAAAATAAATATATTTATATATATATTATTTTTTTTACTAACGTATTTTTTTTGTTTTTTTTTTCCAAAGAAATTTAAGTGTACAAAAAATTGAAATAAAAACGACAAAACAAAAAAAAATATATATAAAAAATAATAATAATTGAACAGAAAAAAAAAAAAACAATATAAGCATAATAAAAAAAATACCAATAAGCAACCGGAGAGACGCAAGAGAAAGAGGACGAAAAATAAATTAGTTTTAAGGAAAAAACTTCCAAAGACACTCAAATACCTAAAAAATCGCCTTTACACAAACCGCAATCATATGTACAAATGGAAGAGTAAGGTTGTTAAACATTTAGAGTATAAAGAAAGAAAGAAAGGAAGGAAACCCCGCTACCGAAAAACACACACAAAAAACGTAATCATAGCTTTTACCGTAATCAACGTAATTCCGCAATTCCAATGACACCATAAGTACAAACATATATACGCATAAATAATAATTATAAACATTAATATTAATAACAAAAAGAAATACTAAGCAACATAATACAATAAAAAGCAACTTCATCGTACCTAAATATCGCAACCGTTCCCACTAAGAAGAAAAAAACCACAATCAAAATAGTAACAGAATAATCACTCACTCAGTAACTCATTGTGAACATTAAAATAAAATAAGATTACATTAAAATTAAAGAAATTACTTAGCAAAATATACTTATATTAATATTAATATTAATATAACCGAAAAGAAGCATACATAATCAAAAACACTTAGCGAAAAAAATATTATAAAATAACCACCAATATTAATAACCGTCAATATTAATAACCACCAATATTAATAACCACCAATATTAATAACCACCAATAAACAATAACCAAAAACAAAATATGCAAAAAAACACTAATTAAAATAACCAAAAACAAAATAAATAAAATAACCACAAATATTATTGATGTGCTTGCTCCCCTCTCTGTGCGATTTCAATGTTGTTCACTATAATAATTAACCAAAAACAAAAGATACATTTGACAGTTTCAATTAAAGCGTTTAAATAAAACAAAACAAAAAACCTAAGACAAAAACAAAAATCAAAGAACAAAAAACAAAAATCAGAAAATAAAACAAAATAACTAAAGACACAACACACAACACAAACAGTTTTTTTTTTTAATTTTTTTGTTGCCATAATAAAAAAAAAAAATAAAATAATAATAAAAGTAATAAAAAAACAATTAAATCAAATAAAAAAAATAAAATTAAAACTAAAAAAAAAAAAAAACCAACCAAATAGAAACAGAGCATCCAAGCCAAAAAAAGTTCAAATATAAAGTTTAAAAAAAAAAGCAAGCCAACATGTAAGTACCATTTTTTGCTTATATTTACAAAAATAACATTTTTAATTAATTAAATGATATATTTCACTTTCTTTTTAATATAAAAATTTTTTTTTTTCGTTTTTTTGTATTTAAGTATTTCGTAGGCAAATTAAGTATTATAATACAATTTTTTTTAATATATGAAAATAAAATTGTGCATAAAATGTTTTAATTTACATTACATAATATTTATAATATAAAATTTATAAAATTTATTGCAAAAATCTACGCAAAAAAAACCTGCACAAAAAAAGGTAAGAGACACTTTTATGAAATGCTTAAAAAATATTGAACTTTTGCTCTGCATAAACCTTTTTTGACTTTTGATAACACTAAAATGCGTAGGTTGCGCACATAACTTTTGTAAAAGTATCGAAACAATTTAAAGAAATTATCTAAAAGACTCGAAGCGTGTGAATAAATGATGGGCAAAAAGAATTTATGTAAATGCTTTGAACACAAGTTAGAAAAGAAAGTTATTTTTGGCTTTTCCGAATTCCTACTTTTACACCTACCAAACCGCAGTTTTTCCATTTAGAAATATTTAAATTTTTTTTTGGGAAAATTTATTGTTACCATTCTAGAAACTCGTCCGCTTACAGAGAAAACCCATTTTTTTGTCTCACTCTACGTGTGCGCTTGCCACGCCCTTATGTCCGAACATATGCCGAACCTTATGTACTATTGACCTAATTATTCTTATTGGCAAACCCTTGCTATAGGTTTTCCGTAGAAGAAACATGTAAGTGCGGGGTAAAGCCACGCCCATGTACTTATTTGTTTCTGAGAAAACCATTTCAATCAAACTACATAACATAACTACTAACTCGTTTGCCACCAGAAAAACCCCACTTTTAGTTTTTACTCTATATGGTCGAGCCACCGCCCTTATGTCCGATTCTGTTGATACTTTATAATTAAAACTATATAAGATTAAAAAGTAAAAAATAAAATTTTGTCAGCTTATACTTTTTTTTTTTTTTAAATAAAACCCACATTTTTGTCCGATTGTTCTATGAGTGTCACATATATATGATAAAGTCGTCCGATTATTTAAAATTTTGCACACCAACTGCCTTAATATCTTTCTTTTCTAACAAAAATCTGAGATTTGAGGAAGCCAATTTGATAGCTCATAACTCAAATCAAGACAATCTGAGATATATCATGAATATATACAAAAAAATTTTAATGGATGAGAAGTTTGTACTCAAAATTTTTATGTTTGGTGAAATATTTTTTTTTGCGTTGCAAGTCGCATGACAAAGTCAATATACCCTCAACGAGCACGACACCCTTTTAGGACACGCACACGAACACTTTGCAATTCGTTTCGTTGCTAGAGATGTGCTCGTGTCTCACGATTTATGTGTGCTGCTCAGTATGGCTTCATGTCGCTCGTGCATTTTCGTACAATTTCGTGTTTTCTTTCGTGCATGTTCGTGCATATTCGTGCATGCTCGTGAATGTTCGTGCATGTTCGTGTCTTTGGTTTTCGTAAACCAGATAATTGGCACGAACATGCATAAGATACGAGCGAAATGTGTGCGCCTAAAAGGCAGCAATGCTTTTGAATAAAATAAAATTAAAAAAAAATGTTAAATGGAAATTGTTGAAGATATTTTGTACAAGAGCTAAAACCAAAGGCTTTGTGAATAAAGATTATGTAACTAAGATTAAGCAAGACGTAAAGACAGACAGACAGACGGACAGACAGAATGAGAAATGCAATGTGCAAATTTCGATTACTTCAAAAAGTGATATTACTCATTAAGACTTCAAATATTTATGAGCGTCATTAGTTTTGAGATTTTGTCTGTTAGGCATTGCTGAGCTGATTACAGTCAAATTTACATTATTTGATGCTATATATATATATATTATTTGTATTATTTTCTAAGTAAATGTGTGTTTGTTTGCTTGCATTTGCAGCTAAATCACGTACGCACTAAATGTGCGACTAATGAGCAACAGAATTTTCATGTACAGCTCAGATTAACAGCTCGAATCCAAGGCACAGGCACACATTTAGATACATGAATATCTTACATACGTAGCTACCAATGTGCTTGCATAGTTAAGCAAATATATTTGCGTACATGAGTCGAAGCAAGCAATCATCATCATCATCGTCATCGTATTGAATGAAGCAATGCCATCAAACGTATGAGAGGCAATTCGTTTATAGTCTTTGCTCGTTTTTAACATTGCAACAGACATTCTCAGTTTAGTTCGATTTTCAATTAAGTTCGACATTTTTTTTTTCACCGCAGATACAAACATGTCTTTTGATATTTCAATGCAGAGTAATGGTCATGTTTTTTTGTAGTTTGCGACGGGGACTTCTTACAGTAGGCAGAGGTTCTATAATTCTATAATTTCTAAAGCTCCAAAACTATAAGGACGAACCTAAAATTGTATGTTTGTATACTGCATAAAACAAAATACCCTTCCCTCTCATAGTTGTCCCTCATAGACTTTAAAACTGAACATTTTTGTTGAATTTCTCATATTTTGGACTCAGAAAGCATGCCTGTGGCCCCTCCCCCTTATTTTACCGCTTTTCTTTAAATTGCTATATTTTCAAATCTAGAAAATCAAAAAGACAAGGTCGTAGCCAAGGGGGCATGGTCGGTCTACTTCGCCCCCTATACATTACAACTTCGGTACTTCCAATACTTGAATCAAGTTTGATTTATGCAAAAAGGGCGATCTTGACCTGACCAACCCCTTTTGAGACAAACTAGCTACGCCTTTGTAAATTTATTTTTTATTTTTTTTTTATATCGGGCGTGGCACTGCCTACCTACAGTCAATTTGATTTGTCAAACATTTTTTTTTTTTTGTTTTTGTTGTTGTTGAAGATTTGAGTATTAAATCCTGAAACAAACAAATATTTCAATTTGCCTTTATTTTCATATATAACTGCATTATTATTGTAATGGCATTGATGTGTGTCTGTGTCTGTGGCTGTGTGTGCTTACTGTTTGCAACAACAGATACAGACAGATACATTTATAAATAATTGATTCAATTAACTGTTATGACCAAGTCAACAAAACTTGCCACAATGCAGTGGCAAAAACAACAAATATAATGGCGCAAAAATGTTGAAAAAACAAAACAGAAAGTTTTCACAAACACATGCATGCATAAAAAAGGAAGTCAATATAAAATTTTCAAGGGCCATGCTTGATTATATTAAGTGCGGTTGCCTAATGTAAAACTTTCACGGTCACTCAATCGGTCGCACGGACCAAGCTCTGTCTGTCTGTCTGACTGTCTGAGTGTCTTGTGACTTTGTTGCAAATCGAATTTAAAACAAATAGTTTGTTGTTTATTAGTTTACTTTTGTACAAACGATTCGAGTGCTTCAAACGTATGAAAGATTTGAATCAAGTTCAACGCCAAAGTCGATTGAATAAAAATAATTCCATTAAGCGAATTTTTCATTGTTTTATAAAATTTAAAAAAAAATTATGACCTTGACCTTGAATTTGTACATTGAACATGTTATTGAAACACATTTCTGTTACTGTTTCCGTTTTTAGCTTTTGTTTTTGTATCTGTGAATGTTTGTGTTAAGCTTCTTATTGTTTTGTTTTTTTTTCTTTTTTTTTTATAGTAAATATTTGTTGAACAACAACCGGTAGGGCTATAATATGTTGTTTTGTGCAGAAAAAATAGGCTTGGCACATTTAAAACGCACTTAGCAACTATGAGCCTATTTTATCTACCAAAGTTAACCAAACTGCATTTTTTGTAGCATTTATTTTCTCATTTGTCTTATTGACAAGAGTGTACAACATAAGAAAAATCTACAAAAAATAAGAAAAAAAATAAAAAAAAATAAAATGTTATTGAGTCGAAGTCAACGAATGTGTCAAGTTTATTGTTCAAAATTTATAAATAAATAAAAAAATAAAGTGAAATAAGTACGGCTTTGAGAACGTAACGTCTGACAAAGTAAGACTGCTTTGATGAGTTGTGCGACAGACAAGAAAACGGAAACGTTACGGCGTACAACAATAAGGACTTCTTTGACAATAACAACAACAACAATAGCAGGCACAACAACTTGAACAATAACTTGTGCCGTTTGTATTGACAATAATGTAGTTTGATGATGATTATAATGTTGAGGGACATGTCTTGGGCGCACATGGCGTATGAAAATTGTATACAAAAGCGAACCAATGATGTTGATAGTGTGCTCAATTGGCTAAAGGTAAAAGCAAAGCAAACCAAAGCCAACAAACATACATGCATGTATCAAAATCAAGATAGTGGTCGACTAAGCTGCCACACCATTTCGCAGCTGCCGTCGCGCAGTTTCTCTTATAGTAAATGAATTGAGACGTGAAGTGTAATTGAGTGAAAATTTTCATTGAAGCATGAGTTACAAGATATGTACGTTCACAACATGAGTGACAACAAGCCAAAAAAAAAAAAAAAAAAACACACATACACACACACAGACACACACACATATGATAAATAAATAAAAATTGTTTGAAACCAAAATGTAACTTATATGAATAAAATGAAGTGAATGACCGTGCATAAATATGTATGTGTGTGTGACTGAAATAATACATGTGAAGGCTTGACTTGTTCGCTCTATATATATATATATATATAAATATCAGGTTATATATAAAGCATTAGATACATAGATACACGCTTCTATATGTCATTCGTACTGTGTCTGAGCATATTCATATTAGCGGATATGTTGCCAAGCGCACGTTTCCGGTTACATACACACAGATACTTGTGCCTATACAAATACAAAAGTACAGACACGCTCAAGGGCTCATTTAACAACATTTAATGTGTGTTTGAGTAGCACATTCAGTTTACGCTACAATACTCAATACGCGTACACGGCCATGCCCTACCATGCGCCTTTGTCATGCCTCGCTACGCAACAACACTTTTGTTGCTCGTTTGCCAATATTAACTCATCCATTAATTTGGTTGCCTAACATTGTAAATGTTCGTGTGTATGGTTTTGTAAAATGTTCCCTAACGCAACATGGCCAATTTAATAAAGTTATTAAAGTTGCTTGGCTTAGCTTCAGAATACAGCAAAAAAAAAAAAAGGTTATATTACTTTTATGTTATTATTCTTTGAAGTGCTTCTTCTTGCATTATTTAATAGAAATGTTTTTTTTTTTTTTAATTTAAGGCAAATAAGATTGATTTTTCTCAACAGCATAATTTTACGCCAGTAGTTTTAGTCCGAGTTTATTTTAACTATCGCCTATTCTGACCACTCTATTAAGCTCTCTTTTATTGGACGCAATCTATTAAATGGCATGCAAATAGAATTTTAATAGAATTTTATTTTCAGGTTAGTTGTTAAAATCTTATTTAGAAACATATAATAGAATTTTATTTTTAACAGTGTCTAGCATAGGCGCAATCTATTAAATAGAACTTTAATAGAATTGAATTTTCAGTTTAGCTGTTTAAATCTTATTTCAGATCTCTAATCTTATTATAATAGAATTTTATTTTTAACAGTGTCTAGCATAGGCGGGTTAAATGCACTTTTAACATTTTTTAAACAGAGTTGCCAGCATAGGTCCGTAAGTCTATTAAGTGTCTACTTGAAGTCTCATACAGTTCTCAGAGTAGGCGGGTTCTATTTTTTAAATAGTGTTTGCCAGCATAGGTGCGTAAGTCCATTAAGTATCTTTTGTTACTTGCAAGATTTTCAAGCCGTTGGCGTTTTGAGAAAGTCCGCAGTGCAAAGGAAACATTTCAAAGTAAACCACCCCTTTACGAGTAGTTCGCCAATCGCAAAGCATAAGAGTTTATTTTTTCATACTATAATTGAAAAGTATATGAAAACTTGTACTTGTCTTGTTCTATAATTTGGCATCACTTTGTAATATAAGTGCGCTCGCTCGCCTTCCTTTATTGCAGCCAACATTTACAAGCATAAACTAAATGAAAGCAATCCTCGCTTATTTGCAAGCTGCCTAATTGGCCATGTACAAGTAAAACGCTCCAATATTATATTTCAAAGAATATATTATTCGTCTTAGCATGCATGCACTTCAACTTTATTTAAGATTTTAAAATATTTCACAATGCTTCTTTTCTTTGTATCTTATATATGTAAATTCGTGGTGCGCATTTCAAACTTAAAGATACTTTTTTAACAATATATATGTGTGCATGCATGTGCAGAAAATAATTGGTCAAATATATATCATATTCCGTTGGCTAAGGTTTTAGTTAAACAAGTTTTTAGCACTTGAGGCAATTTGTAAAATTGAGTTTTATTTAAAGCAAAAATCATTGATCTCAATGGCCACTTGTGTCTAAGTGCCAAGATTGCTGCAAAAAGCTTGCGCAACTTTGTCTAAGCTGCAAATTCAAACAAATTTGACAATTAGTTTCAGATTTACTAAAATAATGGTTGTATGTAAATGGCAGAAGGGATAGTGGAAATATTAAACTATTTTATTTAAAGTAAAATAAAAATCTTTTTTTTTTTTTTTAAGTTTTATTATCAAGACATACGGGGTAATCAAAATAACCTCTTAATAGCCTTCGCACATAAAAATCTGAAAGCGTGTTATTTTACACCTCCTATAACAATCTTCTATCTAGACGGCTTATAGGGAAATTCCATTTTTTTTATATGGGTTGTGCCACGCCCTAATGTCCTTTATTGGAAACAAATGTCTGTTGTATTAAAGAAAAAATATTTTTTCTAATAAAAATCTTATTTTTGTTCTATCATAACTATTGGTGATATATTTAGTCGACCGATCTTCAACAATCTCACACACCTAACAAAATTTTGTATTAGTAGCACCGTAATTAACCATTTGAGCTATGTCCGTCCCTCTGTCCGTCCGCACTAATGGTTCTCGGCAACTATAAGAGATAGAGTCTTGAAATTTTGAGTATAGACTCATGATGATTGGCAGCAGTTCAAGTTTCAACGGTTTGTGCCATGCCCACTCCTACCCACCCAACCAGCACTGCCCACTTTTCTCTTGATAAGTGTTTTCTTGTAAATTGCTATATTTCCAAACTATTAAATATACAGACCTGAAATACACCTCCTTAAGTCTGCATACCAGAAAACCCCCCTTTATAGGTTTGTATGCCCCTCAAAGACCAACAGCCTGAAATTTTTGATAATTTTTTTTTTATCTGAAATTGGTACATATATCTCCCCACAAATGCATGCCACAAAATACCCCTATCTTTCATGGGTGCCCCTCAAAAACCCACAAACTCAAATGTTGCGTGAATTTCATATTTTTTGTGGGATTTTTTTTTTAAATGGGCGTTGCCATATATAAAATGTTTTTTTTTGTTACTTGAGGCGTGGCACCGCCTATCATGTGTGCAGTGTCATGCCATGCATACAAGTTTTTAATTAACTTTCTTACATTCAATAGTTGCTTTATAGACAGACATGTGCAGAGCTCATTGAACAAAGAACAACAGACACAATGTCAGTTAATGATTGACATATGCAAAAGAAGTTCATTGAATGAAAACAGAAAACAGAAAACCGAAAACACAAAATTCATTCGCGGATACAAATTGTGCGATATATACATATGTATGCATGCAATTTCGATTGCCTAACAATATTTTGTGTGACCGAAAAACGAAAAACAGAAATTCGCCATTGAATCAAAGACTACGTGATGTACATACATGTATCTATATGACAAAAAAAAAAAAAAAAGGAAAGCAACAACAAGCAACAAGTTTTCATACTCAAGCGTATTCATGCATGCGTAATCAAGAGACAAAACAAGCAAATGCGAGCGACGCTGGTTGGCTTTTGAAGCTGGTGAGGCAATGAAGTTGAGGATGGCAAGAGGACGGCAAAAAAACATTAGCCCGCAAGCCGTAACGTTGTATCAGCTGTAGGCTAAAAACGAAGTGGTTTCAGCATACATACAAATTATGAATTGATATGTGTGTGTGCAAACAAAAAATGTGTGTGTGTGTGTGCTTTGTAGATGTACGCGACCGTGCGATTAAACTGACAAAACAAACAGTAGCGCAGATACATGCATGTATCTATCTGCACAGAAGATGAAACAAATAAGCAAACAAATGTTAAACAAAACATGGAAAGCAAAGCAAGAAGAAAATAAAAGTCGAGCAGTGTTGAGAAATGCGCAAAGAAACATTCAAGGCAGGCCAGCCAGCAGTCAAGGCAGCGGCGTGTTGCATGCCGTGCGCTTTGAGCGTTCTGCGTTGAGCTTCTTCAGCGTGCGCGTTCATTCAAACGTCTATGAATGGCAACGGCTATGAATGGCCGAGCGTGTGCGTGTGCGTGTCGAGCAAGTGTGCAAGGACGTAGCATGTCTAACGTGACATGGCAAGGCGCCAAGTGTGTCAGCCAACGTTCACACAGTCTGGCCAACAAAGCCAATATGGGGTTTTTTCTTTTCTTTTTTTTTTTCTCACTTGTTGTGTCCTTTTTTATGGCCACAGACACACACAAATATCCATGCATGTATGTGTGTATTTTTTATATGTTTATACATATATGATTTGTGCTATTTTTATATTTGTGTATTTTGTTGGTTGTATGCAAGAATTTGCACCCGCCAAATCATTTTCTGCACGACTGGCAGTAAAATGCGCGCCTCAATAGAAGCCACACTCGAGCCAAGCACATGCTTTATAGGTCGTGTTTGTTATGTTAGCGACGCACAGTGGTGCAAATGGCCGATTTAATGGCTTGATTTTCATCTCAGTATGCGAGGCTTCAAACAACCTGCCGCCTTTTTGTTGCGCCGCTACAATTTTTAAACAGATTTGTTTAACTAAAAGTTAAATTCTACGCGGTAGAGTTGGGGGGCGTCACCACGGCCCAATTCTTAAAAAAAAAAACTATTTATCGCACGTTCAAAAAAGAAAATTGGTTAAAAAATGTGAGACTTACGAAAAATTTGAGTTTCAGAGTCTTTGTGGGGCAATAATGCGGGGGATGGGTATGCAGATTTAAAGCTGTGTATTTATTGAGCCTGCATACAAAATTTCAGGTTTGTGTTTTGGATAGTTTTGAAGTTACAGCAATTTTAAGAAAACCTTTTTTTAAGGGGAAATGTAGAGCAGGGGCAAAAACTTTGTTTTGCAATTATAAAGGCCTATTTTTAACGCTTCCAGTGCGCAATAATTGTAACTCAAAGGGTGAAGCAGCTATAGCTTAATACAGTAGAGTAAAAAAATAACAAAAAGGGGGGGAAAAAAATGGAGTAAATAATATATTGAAAATTTTAAAAATTCAAAATTTTATATAATGGTTTTGTTAACATTTTTGTGGGAGCTTTGATAGTTGGGTAATAAAAAAAAAAATCTTTAGTGAAGTTAACAATTCAATGCCACTAACAAGGCTGTTTCGCCCACTGTGCGTCATGGCGAACATTTGAGATACTTTGTCAAAAAATGCGTTCAAGCGTTAAAATGCTATCGATTTGTTACTCAAAATAAACATACATTCATGTTAGATAGGCCTATGGTCTTGGCGCTTGCAGCTTTCAGCTTATAGATACAAAAAAAAGATACACTTGAATTTGTTGTCATGTTCTTCGACTAAATCAAGCGCAATCATATGCTAAATCTATAAATAAGCCAAATATTTCTTTAGATTTTTGGTGTTGCGATGCACACACACGGACACACACGCACACACACACAGAGAGAGGCCGATAAAATTAGCTATTAATGTTAACACAGATATTGCGTACGAAGGCGTTGCCTATGATTGTTTCAAGTTGTGCGTGATATCGTGCTTGCATTATACAAATACACACACACATGCCTCGTATTTGCATTTGCATTTTGATGGCATAAATTGTTGACTGCTTCACTTGTTTGCTCACGCTTGCTCGTCAACAACACCGACGCGCCGCTGCCTTCAACGCCGCTCGCTCATGGCATCGCATCGCATTCAATTTACGTTAAGCATCAACAGCTTTCAATAGTGCCCTTCTCAAGTGTAAGCAATGTAACCGTTACCATACCTCTATCTGTCTGTCTGTCTGTGTGTTTGTGTTGGTGTGCGCCTCAGCCGGTTAGTCTGAATTATTAATCAATTGCTACAGTTGCGTTACAATTGCAGGGAATAGATACATGACATTTGGCTGTGGGGAAACATTTCAATGTTCATGCTCATGCATTACACATGTGCGCTTTGTAACTTTAAGGCGCCTTTGTTGCCTTTGTGTCACTCGTTTGTGCGCTACAAGTTGAAGTGCACAACAAGAAATATGTATAAATTTTATAATAGAAAAAGATAGATTTCTATATACTATTTTTTATTTTTATTTTTTTTTTATTGATACTTTTCATTCTGCATTCCGTTTGAGTTTTGCATGAGTGCAAAGTTTGTAAGACTCTTTGAGCTTGTATTGATTGGGAACAGGAATTTTCGGGCGCCTGAAGTCTTGCCATCGACTGAGTTGCCTATAAGCCATGTTCTATTGAACTAACCATAACTTACCCAGACAACTTATTCGTTACAAAAGATACAACCAATTTAAGCGTCAAAATAGTTTTAGTTTCGCTTTTTGGCCAAATCAGTTCTTTAGGCCTTTGTTTGAGATGAGCTTACCACTTTCAAGACCTTCAAGACATTGCAGTATTAGTCAACCAAAGAGACATAGAGCAATACAATACTATGGGGGCAATCATTATCTATTTGTAAGCCTTCTATAAATAAATTCTGTATACATTTTGTTGGGTTTTTTGTTGTATTTTTTTTTATTATTTTTTTTTAATATTTTTTTTTTATATATATTTTTTTTTGTATTTTTTTTAATATTTTTTTTATATATTTTTTTTTGTATATTTTTTTTTTGTATATTTTTTTATTAAAGTACATGGCATGCATGTTGCAACCACTCCAGCTGCCGTGGCATGCACCTGAAATTAAAGCCAATAAAAGCAAAAATATTTTACGCAATGCAATTTTGCTTTATGCATAAAATTCGCTTCGAGCGCAATGAAGAAAAATATTTTTAAATAAATATATGAGTTGAGGTTTAAATTATCGCCAACACATTTTGTTTTATATTTTTTCTATTAAATAACATTATGGCAAAGCCGTTGCCTATGAAAAAAATTGTGGCAATGCACATGTATCTGTATTTAAATTCCAACTAATCAGCATACAGTTATCCTGACGACAACAACAACAACGACAGCAAACAGTTGCTTTGACTACGCAGCATAATGTTTTGTTGGTCTTGATGTGTTGCTCAGCGAAGTCAATACAATTTTAGTCCATTAATTTTACACTAAAACATTTAATTTAAGCCGATTTTCTTTGAACTTTCACATTTCACATTTGTTTTTCGGTTTTTGTATAAACAAACCTTTTGTTTTTTGGTTTCCTATGAATTTTGCAAAATTGAAAATCATACAAGTTATTTTCAATAAAATAAATACGAATTAGTTTATTTTTGTGTGTGTGTGCGACATTTGTGCGACGTTTGACATTTTATATGCATGCATGTATCGTTTAGAAAAAGGTTAAAATATGTCATGTTCAAATTGAAATTGAAATCAATTGACTGTGAAACAAAAAATATACACAAAAATATATATTTATGATTTTGATGATATTTCAAATTCAAATGAAATACCAAATAAATAAACCGCTTTATTAAAATTTTATTGCTACGTTTGATTATTTTAGCTTTTTTGTACAAAGACCGAAAAATTCAGCTGTCAAGCCCGGTAACTTGAAATTTCGGTCTAGCTATAATGACCAGAAAGCCTGGTATTATATACGATCTAATCAACCACACGAGAAATGTTGTCGCTGTATACTATTTTAGATCTTCAGGCTTTAGTTTTAACAAATTTCGAACGCCAATTTAATGAGTCCAGTATACCGGAATTTAAAATTTGACTTGCCTTATGTGCCAGTGTGTTATGCAATGACATACGTCAAACAGT
Organism: Phortica magna; assembly: GCA_037044515.1. Taxonomy (NCBI): domain Eukaryota; kingdom Metazoa; phylum Arthropoda; class Insecta; order Diptera; family Drosophilidae; genus Phortica; species Phortica magna. The sequence goes on from JBAMBP010001793.1 coordinate 24,122, forward strand.
TAGAAATTATGCATAAAGCTTGATTAAATCGTGAAAAATTGAAATTTCAGCAATTTCTTTTAACCTGCTTAAATAGTACATAGCACACGTGAATGCCATAAATTGCTTCATATGAGTACGTTTTTTATTTTGTCGGTTTTAAATGTTTGCTGTCAAATTTCATGCCAAATATTTTCATCAAGAAAATACAAAAATGTCAACCATTTCTCTTTGAGCTTTTCAACGCCGCTGCAAAAAAAGAAAAAACGAAAAAAAAAAACAACAACAACAAAAACCAAAATACAACCAAAAATACGTGGAAAAGTATTGCATACTTCGCAGCATGCCTTAATCAAGAACATGTTCGATGTGCGGCAGTTGCCTTGGCTTGGCTTGTCTTGTCTACTGCGCTGAGTCCTGGCCAGTGCTGTCCACTGCTGTGCGGTGCTGTGCTGGCGCCATGCTGTGCTGTGCGCTTGCATGGAAAATGAACCACATGATGGAAAATCTCAAAAAAAAAACTGCACATATTTGAAATGCTTAAGTTGGTAGATTTGTTAATTTTCTTTTTGATTTTCGGAAATGAATTTTTATTGGTTAAAAAAACAATTTTATTGCTGTGATATATGTACATGACAATTTCTGCAAACGTACTCATTTGAGGTGACCAAATGGAGAGCATGGAAAATCATGCTTAAATAGCAAAGCACAAGAAACAAAAGAAGACACGAGCAAAAGAAAAACAACAAAGAAGCAAAACAACAAAAGGTTATTGTTCCATCATTTGCAGAGTTCATTTTTGAATATTTTTGGTTCTTGTTTTGTTGTTGTGGTGTGCTTCAGGCAGCCAGCCACACTTTAAGCCTATTTGTGTGCGTGTGCTGTGTGTGTGTGTGTTTGCAGAATGCTTGTGTCATATCAAAGGTAAATTTTAATACCGATATTGACAGCCATCCAGCTAGGCGGCAGTCGGCATGGCATGGCACAGCACATCACATGTCAGCACAGAACGGCACAGTCGAGTTGAGTCGAGTAGAGTAGAGTAGAGTAGAGTTGTGTAGAGAACAGCAGGTCAGGTCAGGTGAGTTCTTTCAGTCAAAGTCTGACAACCAAAGGCAGTGAAGCGCATAAGCTGACAACAGTATAAGGGCAGCAGCATTGCCAACGTTATCCTTAGACAGTGACAGTGAGTGAGAGAGTGGGTGAGAGAGGGTGAGCGGCACAGAGGTTGCGAAGTGACTGGGTTATGGGTTCATAATACAAACACACACACTACAATCAAACAAACCGACTCTGACTCAGCCAATTTGTTGTCACATACAATACGTTTGTCTGTCTGTCTGTCTGTGTCTGTCTGTGTATGTGTGTGTATTGCTAATGGCAACACAAGCTTAGCGGGGAGCAAAATGAATACCAAAATGTAACAGATAAAAAATAAAAAAGAAATTCTGTAACAAAATCGCTTTTTTCGCATATATGTTTTTTTATACCCTGTACCTTCTATACCAGGGTCCGTCTGTCCATCCATCCGTCCTCGCCAATGGTTCTCGAAAACTATAAGAGTTAGAGACTTGAGATTTGGCGGATAGACTCGTGATGCTCGGCGGAAGTTCAAGTTTGAACGGTTTTGTGCCATGCCCATTCCTTACCACCCAACCAGCTACGTCTACTTTTTGAAAAAGCTAAAACTTGAACACCAGAAAGGCTAGAATTATTTTGTATTTGAACTACCGCTCAAAGACCTTCAAACTTAAATTTTTGGTAAATTCCAGTCTATTTTTATTAAAATTGATATATCTCCACAACTTTGAAATATACGTGTCTGAAATTTGTATGCAGGTTCAGTTAATATACGTCCTTAAAACTGCCTACCGAAAAACACCCCTTTATTTCATGGCTTACCCCCTTAGAGACCATCAAACTCGAACTTTTCGTAAATTCATAACTTTTGACTGATTTTTTTGATTATTAGCCATGGGTGATTAAATGGGTGATGCCAAATATACGATTTTTTGCAGGGTATTATATGGTTGAGTATACTCACATATACCGACCTTACCAGTTTATTTGTCGATTGAATTTTTCATGTTCTTTTTTTCATCTTTTTTTTTTGGGGTACATTTTTATTTGCTTAACATACTTTCAGACACAGATACACTCATACATATGTGTATGTGATTTATTTGCCTTTGGCATAAAATGGTTTGTTTTTACTTCATTTTATATTAGCGATTTTCAGTGATATTTTTTATTCGTGCCACCGTCTCTCCTGCCGCCTGAAAGTGTGCTAAGTTGTTGAGTGTAGCTGAAATAAAGAAAGGGATAAGTGGCAGGATAATGGTTTTCTGTCTAGGCAAGCGGCAAGCATATCAAGTTGGCATGGTGACCCGAGGCGGTGCTTTAGATTGCTAAGCGAAATGCTTAAATAATTAGCATGAAAATACGTATAAAAAATAATTGTTGTTGTTGTTGTAAGTCGTTAGCTCACAAGTTATATTTGTTTCAAATGTTTGCGTTGCAAACTAAAAATTTAGCTTAATGAATTTATACATGACCAAAATGCTGTTAGTTTTTTTTTTTTTTGAATTATTTTTTACATTTTTTACATAAATTTTTGTTGATTAAAAATAACTCATAGTAATATAAATATTAGACATAGCAAACATGAAATTTAACTAAATCAAATAACGCATAGCATACTTTTAGTCAGCGTAGAAAAAATTGTTTTGCACTATATATAATTTGAGCAAGCAAGTAACTTTATTTTGGTAAAAAATTTGTTGCAGAGCAAACAGTGTGCAGCGTGAAAAAATTATAGCATATTTTTGTGCAGCTATTTGCAATTTACTTTTAATAAAACGAAGTTTTATTTGTATTGTTGAGATTTATTGTTGTGTTGTGTTGTATGGCAAAAGGCTTAGGCCGAACAGCATATATTTCAATGGAATGTGCACAGAAATTCTAATAAAATAAACATTTGAAAATGTAGCATACTTTTTGGGTTTTTTTTTTTTTTTTTTGGTTATCATTTTAATCAAAATAAATTGGTATGCATAGGTTTTGTATAACATCAATTAAAATGAAATTTTTCGGCATGACTTCCTGTTGCATAGGCATTTATAACTAAGTATTGCATACTTTCATGCGCGTATATAATATATAAAAAAGCATATATGCGCAAAAAAAAATAAAGGCAAAGCATTTTTGGGCTTGTGGTGGTGCAAAAAAAAAAAGCAACAAATTTATTGCAGCACATCATCAGCACATTATCAAAGCGGTTACGCCACATAGCGCCAAGCAGACACACAAACACACAGACAGACAGAGGCACGGCAGCCACAAGGTCTTGGCCGCCACCACATTGCCCACGTTTTTACGCTCATAATTATTTCAAGTGTCAGCAGCAAACTGTTGTACGCAATGAAGGCGCTTTGAAGGCAAAATGCTACGCTACGCTACATGTCGGCTGTGCCCCAATGCCGCTGTTCATTTGTTTTAGGATTTACGATGCCCCAACCGCCAAAAAAAAAAAACCCCAAAAAACCCAGAAACCCAAAAAATAAACAAAATTATATTATGTGCGCCCAAATGTGCGGTTCACCGCCTCTGCTATGCACGGTGAGTGGCGGGTGTTGGCTGATGAGCAACGTTGCCGGTTTTGGTGGCAATTTTTTACCAAAACTCGCCGCCATTCAAACACACAAAAAATGCTGAACCGAAATTGTGATCTAAGCTTTGTTTTCTAAAAAGCATTCGGTTTTGTACTTGTTGTTGTTTTTAGTTGAATTGCTGTTGTTGTTGTTGTTGTTGGTATTTTTGCGCTTTTCGCGTTATGCAAAAGTGTTGAAAATTACACGCTTGCCGGAAGCTGCTTAAGTAGTTCATGGGCTGCGCATGCAAAATGCCAAAACTCTTCACCAACTGAATGCACGACAACAGCAACAACAGCAACAGACACAGTCATGCATGCCTGCACTCACGCACGTACGCAGGCAAGCACGCACGCTCGCTTCGTGTTGGTGTTGGTGGTGTTGCTATTTGTGTATTAATCCAACGCTTTTAAGCTCAGAGCTTAGCGTGTAAGAGCAAAATAGCGTGTCTGTTTGTACAACGCAATGCAGAACATTCATGGTTGCCGCAGTTTGTGCTTCAGTTTGTTTGCTGCCAAAAAAAAAAAAAAATAACTATCAAAACGCTTCGTTTAGTTGATTTTCATAAAAGTGCCAACACTCGAAATATTTGGCAAATTGGCATTTAATAATTATTATTTTGCATAGCATACTTTTAAGCGACGTCAGTTAATTGCTGTTTATTATTTAAAATATTATTTTATTGCAACTTTTTGGCTTTGCTGTTATTATAAAAAAACAAATTAAAATCAAATATATATTATTAAATGAACTACATTAGTAAATGGCAAATGAGAACTTTAGGTAGAGCTTACTTAAACTTAAAAGTATTTAATAGCGTGGTCAACAGCGTATAATCTTTCCACTTTGCTTTGATGCTACAATCGCCTCATATACTTTTCAGTCAAAAGACTTATTACATCGGCCATTTTGGGCAACTTTAAATCGTCCTTAAGATTCGATTATACGCCAGCAATACTCTCACCTGCTTGAGATTTTTATAGGCAAATTTTTATTTTAAGGCAAAAGATTATTTTACGGCGAATTTATTTTATACATCTTCGAATTCTTTGTCCAAAGCATATATCCCTAGTTCAAGTTGAAGTGTTCAACACGCATGTATTACACTGTACGTATACGTGACATACATACATATAAATAAACATGTCATATACGGTTTTATAAGTTCGAAAATAAACTTTATACGTTGGCAACTTTTTCACTTGCATATTAATTAAACGCACAAATGTCTTAAAACACTTAGCAAAACCGTGTGTCGTTTATAAATCAGCACTGAATTAACATACACAAATTGCGTGCAGCATTTTAGGCGCACAACGTTAACTCCTTTATAATAAGTGCTAATGATCTGCCAAATTGATATCATACAAACGTGTATTTAACTCAACAGAACACAACACGTCGTCTGTCAATTCTACAATTTGTGTAGCCAAAAAAGAAGACAGACCGACAGACAGACCGACAGACAGACAACTTGGCATGCTCAAATGAGATTTAATACATTGCGCCTAATTACGCACCATAAACGAAATAAACAATTTTTGTTTTCTGTGCCACATGACTTCAAATGGCGCTGAGATGAGCAAACACAAGAAGCCAACAGCGACAGACACAGAAACAAAACCAAGAAGGCAAGAAAAATAAACAGAAAAAAAAAATAAAAAGAACAGAAGATGAAATCTCAGAACTCATGGCAGTTTGTGCGTTGAGTTTATACATAAATAAAGTAAAAACAATTTGTAAGACTATCTTAGTTCGTTGCCTCGTTGGCTGTTTGGCAGACACACACAGACACACATATTTTTTGGCATACTTTTAGGTGCGCATTGTACACACAGACCCTTGTTACTGTTAACGTAATATTCACTTTGAACATTATAATTTTGTCTGTGGTAATCCGCAGAACTAACGTATTGTCGGTGCCTTTGTGGCACATGCTCAAATGCTCAAATGTTCAACAGGCAAATGTCTTACACATGCCTGAAAGTATGCTACATTATTTTTGTTGTTGTTGTTGTTGTTTTGTGCTTTTACTATAAGCACGCACGTTTGCATTACACTTGCTAACCCTTTTTATATTTGCCAAAAGTTTATTTTTATTTTATTTTTTTTTTGTTTATTTTTTTCTTCACTTGCGCTTGTGTGTGTGTGTGTGTGCTTTGGTTACACTTTGGTATTTGATGCCTCTTGGCGCTTAGACATGCAAACACTTACATGCGTAGGCACGCACACTCGCACACACACACACACACACACGTACACACACTCATTCACACACTTACGCTGTCATACATTTAAGCAGGTGGCGACATTTGTGTGTCTGTCTGCCTGTGTGTGTGTGTGTCTGTGTGCGTGTGTGTGTGTGTGTATTTGTCTCCATTAAAAACTCTTTGCTGTGTTCTGCCAAACATCTGTTGCTGTCAGTTTAATATTTAAAATATGTTGCATACTTTAAGGCGACTGTGCGTCGCTTTGATATAATATTTCTTTCTTTCTTGTTAGTTTGTGCTTTGTTTTGTTATATTACACTTATATTTCTTTACAAGTAAGCCCGAAAACAATTTTCGCTTTGACTTAAATATTAACTCTGTTCCTTGTGCCTTGTGCATTACTCGGGCTTTACTTTTACTGTTTAATGTTATACATTTGACTTAACTTGACACGTCTCGTCGCAACTCATCTCGTCTCAGCTTACCACTGTTTATTTCATTTTACTTGTTTGCCTAGAAATTTGCTTGGCTTTGCATTGTTGCCTTTTGTCCTTTGGCTAAGGTTTTAACAACTTGTGCGAGCTCACTCCTTTTTTTTTGAAACTTTTGCTTACTCATGCTTAGTGTCATATACACTGTGTGTGCGAAAGCCATGCTTAAGTATTTGTTGCTTACTTTTAGGCTGTGCGCATACTGAGAATGTACTTAAGGCATGTACTGTAACCAAATAAATAAATCTGTTTGTTTTACAACATTTGTAATTTTGTGTATTTTAAGCCTATTCATGCATATGCACAAAACTGTAGCATACTTTTTGTCTGGCGTTATATTTTAATATGTTACCAAAGCACAAAGAAATTGCAAATTGGCTGATTTTTCTATGCTTGCCACTCAAGCAACATTTTGCACAAAGTGAAAATCATAAAACATAACTTGTTAAAATGTCTGCTTCTTTGATGCTTTCATTTATAAGAAAAATCGAAGCCATTAAAGTTTATTTTTTTATACTTTTATATTATTTTTGCTTTGTTTTGTGCTTTGCAAAAAAAAAAAGCGCACAACTCATGTCAAAGTCAAACGCGTCTTTCTTAGGCGTTAACACGCATTAACGCGTCCCTTGTCGATCTCGTACTTTTAAGCTGCCCGGTCAATGATGATGAGCGTAAAGAAACAAAAGTAAAAAGAAAGCGGCAACGCCAACGCACATCACTAACAGACAGAACTGTCAGGCTGTGTGTAAATGACTGACAATGTCATGCTTTCTGCCGCTCACTCGTTTACATGCTCGTTGTCTCAAGAGATTTCACGCTAATTCACTTTTATGTGACTTACAAAATTAATTGCTGACATTTTGCCAATCACATGAAATTACCCATGCACACACACACACACACACACACACACACACACACACACACACACACACACACACACACACGCAGCCACACATATACTTATCAATATATATGTAGGCACAGTTTAAGTGTATTGTCGTTTGCGTCTTGCGACGTGACTAATTTTTAATAGCATACTTTTTTGCGTGTCACATTTCGCTGCCAGATTTAACGTTGCACGCTTGCTCAACTTTTTTACACGTTACTTGCATACAAAATGTTTACTTGAGCTTTGATAAAACCAACACATGCCACGCCCTGCGTTGCCCCGAATTCAGGTCATTTGTTGGTCTACTTGAATGACGCCGAAAAGTATGTGACATTTTAACTGTTATTTATTATTATTATTATTTTGCGCATTTTATTTTACGCTGACACATTTTATGCATATTTTTCTATTCTCAGCATTTTTTTTTATTTTATTATTATATTTTTTTTTTTTTTTTTGGTTTTTCTGTCAGCATTTTTGCTATCCTAAAGTTATGCATTTATATTCAAGCTCAGTCAGTCAGTCATTTGACTCGTTTGACACTTTCGCTCGCACTCAAACTTTTTGTCGCGTTTAATGCTTACTTTCTCATACACACACACACACACACACACACACACTCATACATAAAGAGTCGGTGTGCCTTACAATCAGTGTGCGCTGTGCATCTTCTATCTATCATGGTTCGTTTGGAATTCACTTGCCGCGTAAATCTATTAAAATTATATGCGCATAAATTACAATTTTCCAAGGGGTTCATTTTCATGCTCTCAACTTATTTTTGTTTCGTTTTTTGTTTTTTGTTTTATTTTTATTACTATTATTGCTGCTGTTGTTGTTGTTTCTGTTGTTGCTACTGTTGCTCGAAGGCGTGCCACATTATACGTGCGCCATTTATTCAATATAACGTAATATTTCCGCAGTCTCTTCCTTTTCCGCCTAGAAACACTTCACAGCACAGCTCATTGTTGTCGTTGTTGTTGTTGTTGTTGCTGTTGTTGTTGTCGTGCGTTTGACTGTGTTGCCTACTCATGATTGAATGATGATTCAATTAGCCCGCCTAAGGCTATGCTATAAAGAAGAGTGCGTGGCAAGCGGAAGGCAATCAAATGGCAGCTAATCACTTGGAAATCTTGTTGTTGTTGTTTTTGTTATTATTTTTATTGTTTTTATTTGTTGGTTTTTTTTTTTGTTGTTTTTTTTTTTTTTGTTCTTTGGCCTCTTCTTCTTCCACTTTGTCATTGTGTTGCCTGCCACCACAATTTGCACACAATTTGTGGTTTTCTGCAATAAATTTTGATTTGTTTTTGTTTCTTGTGCTTTTTTTTTTTTTTTTGTGCTGTTGACTTTTGTTTCTGTTGTGTCTCCTTGTTGTGATTATTTTTTGTACAACAATAAAACAATTGTTTGCAAGTAAAATTGTTTTGGCGGAAACGGTGTTTAAAAAAAAAAAAAAATACCACAAAGAAAAGACTCGAAAACTCAATTTCAAGTTGACAATAAGCACAACTAAAAATTCCTGTCTGGAATTCCTGTCTTGGAAATGCATAAATTGTTATATATTATTAAAAAAAAATAATAAAAAAATATTATTTTAATAACTTCTTGAGCGAATTTAATTCTTAATATTTCGAGAACAAGTAAATGCTTGAGACATTTCAAAACAACAAAGTAATTTGTTCAACCATTGATTTTAATGTACAGTATTGTTGTTAGTAACTGAAACACATGTTAAAAGTGTAATAAATATTGGGCAAAAATATATAAAATATGTTAATGGTAATTGAGTTCCTCAAAGTCATGCATGGCACAGCTATAAAAATTAATGATATTTTAATGTAAAAACAATATGAGCACTTAAGCTAAATATTTTATATATATTTATATATATGTGTGTGTGTGCGTGTGTCTGTGTTGTCGCGTTTCCATTTCAATGCAAAAGCTTCTCTCTAAGCCGATCAAATGCCTTAAATACACAAGCGAATGTATAAATACGTAAGTGAGAAGAAAATCTTCGACTTACTTTGCACAGTTGAACAACAATAAAAAACAACAACAACAACAACAACATGAAACAAGCAACTTAAGTCACAACTGAATTTGCTCAAAATTCCAAATAAATTCGAAATAAATTTGAAAAAAAAAAATAATACAAATTTACAAATTGAATTGAAAATTACAATTTTACTGCAACGCTTATGGAAAATGTGCTCAGCTGCTTGCAACAACAACAACAACGACAACTACAACAACTACAAAATCATTATCATCGACAAAAAGTTTCCATTTCAAACAGTTGCTTCAATATAAATATATATATATATATATGTATGTACATATATGTGTGTGTGTGCGCTTTGTAGCATTTTTGGTAAGGACACAACATGACGTCGCAACGATTTTTCTTTATTCATTGCCTGTATTTGACATTTTCCTGCCACGTTAAGCGAGCAAACAAAAGAAAAGTAAAGTAAAGTAAACAAAAAAAAAAATAAAATAAAGTAAAGAAAACAACAACAACAACAACAATAACAACAACAAAGTTTAAGCAGCAGAAATAAAATATTACATCGCTTATTTAATAATGCCGTTTGTCGTTTGCCATCAGCGTTTACCTGCCTCAGCTTCTCCACCTTCTCCACCTTCGCCGCCTGCAGCTGCCATTGCTCATTCTCGTTCTCATACTCATCCGCCTATACGTTTCATTTCTACTGCTCTGTTCCGCTGTTGCTTCATGCCATTGCTCCTTTGCCATTCGTTCCGCTTACTACGCCGCGCTCCTTCTATGGCTTCTGTTCTTTTTCATTCATATTGGGTCCCCTCTGCTACTTTTGCTCTTCGTATTGCTACTTTGGCTGCTCTTCCTCCTTCTCCTCTTATTGCTGCCGCTACCGCTGCTCATCTCTCTGCTGCTACAGCAACGTTGATAATTTTGTAAATTAAAACAAAAAGGAAAAATAACAAAATAATAATAATAATAATCAAGAACAAAAAACAAGTTCAATGTCTTGTCTTATTATTATTTTCCTGCATTGTCATGAATAATTTGTTTATTTATTTGCATATATTTTATTTTGCATTTGTTTTTTTATTACACTTGCGACTTAACACATGTTGTTAGTGTTGTTTTTGTTTTTGAAGACTTTAGCAAATAATTAAATTTATTCAATATATTTAATGATATGAAAGCACGCCTAACACACCGCCCTTGCCAGCCTCTTGTGCCGCTAACGCCATTAAAGAATAACATTTTCTTTTTTTTTGTTTTATTATGCTATGCAAAATAGGCAAAAGAAGAAGAAAAGGCAAATTCCGTCATCGAATTCAAAGTCTTCAACACTCAACTTTGCCTAGAATGTTCACCCACTTTCCCTTTTTGCTGCTGCTTAAATTATCTTTTTTTTTTTTTGTTTATGAAATCTATGGTTTTATAATGAGTATTCAATTATTTCGGCATTACTTATACCTTACAAACCGAACCAAGCGAATGTGAACTGCTTGAAATGTTAAGGGTTCTTTTTTTTTTTTCATTTGGTATTTTAGGTTATTTCGAAATTAATTATATAATTGAATTGTTATTAAGCAGATTACAAGCTAATGGAGCCAACGAAAGCCCATGAGACTGTTGTGCTTATAAAACAACAAAAAAAGACAAAAATAAAACTGATAAAAAAGTAGCGTTTAAAATTAAACCTATGTTACACAGCGCCACAGCGCACATACAACAACCTAGCATTGGCAAGTTCGACTGTTAGACTGCCGTATGTCATGTTACGCACAATGTAACAAAAAATGTTTCTTTAATGAAAATCATCAATCAACATGCTACAAAAATCGTTTGACTTTGCCAGTGGGCCAACAGAGGGCGCTTATATGCGTTAGACATTTGAGTGTAGGGTATTCATTCATGCCATGCCATGCCTAGCATACCACATTGTTATTATAGCAAAGTGATTTAATGATAAGCTAATATTGTTGGCATTTTTTTATTTTTACCTTTCCTTCTTAAGCATAGCTTGGTAAAAATTTTTTACACATAATTTATGCAAAATTTTATACAGAATTTGCTTGGCTTGCTTGCTTATTTTCTCATGAGAGTTGTGTTGTTTTTTTTTTAGCTTTTTAGCTTTGGGGCAATATCAGCAACAAATGAAATTTCAATCTTACAATTTGGAACGCGACACATTCGCTGGTTGTGCAGCAACAGGGCTGCTAACTCACTGACTGACTGACTGACTGACTGACTGACTTACTAGAGGACTTTGTCACTCACATTTTGATTATTTTTGTTTTTGTTTTGCGTCTTTAGATTTGAGTTGAAGCTTAGAAACGAGAAGCAGTAAAACAAAGTCTCAATAAGATAACTTGTCTTAAAGCAAAGCATGTTTAAACGTCGCGCAGAGGCAATGAGACCTCACTTAACTGCTCAAGTATTATGATTGACACTCGTTGACATGCCTGAAATTGGTTTCCTTTTGTTTCGCTACAAAATTGTACTTGGTTGGCTTAAAACAAGCTTATTATAATTATATGCGCAACATAATTACTTGCTAAAGGCTAAGCTTGTGCCTTGTATTTGTAAGTATTCCTCGGTGCGGTGCTGTGCCCTTTGTCGTTGTGGTTGCTGTTGTTGTTGCTGTTGTTGTTGGATTTTACGTCGCCCTTTATTAATTTCAATATTTGCTTTGTGCTTTGCATAAAAAATTTCAAAATCTCTTCCCACAAATTTTAATCATGATAAATGTGGAGAAAAAAAATAATATTGAAAAGAAAAACATATAAATTACATGTTGAATAATAATTACATTCAAACATAAAAATATCTTTAATTTAATTCGTATGTGTCGAGTGGCGCTTTGTTACATGCGTAGCTTCATTATTAAAACTTTGCCAAAACGCGTCATAAATAGCAAGTTTGTGCGCCAGCTTGTCGTATGTGTCAAGTGACGCCTTGAAACATATGTTGTTTCATTATTGAAACTAAGTACGCTTTAAGAAAAAAAAAAAAATTAAATTGAAATCAAAGTAAAAACTGTTAAAACATTTCAATGCTATCAGTAACAGAAAATTATCGAATTTTTTCATTAGAAATTTAAAAAAAAAACTCTGTTTGTCGAATAATAATTTTTGTAAGTTCTTTTCCAAATATTAGCTCACGTTTCAAAAGTCGATATCACATTTTCAAACAACACAAATGCACATATAAAAACGATGCGTTCTTAATGAACGAAATCGTATTGTAAATTCACGTACATTTCGTATAATTTTTGTTTTTGGCAATAATAATTGTCATAAATGTCCTGTTTTAAATTATTTTCTTTTTCGTTTTTGGTTTGACGCCGATGACAAAAGCGCTCATTGCAATAAAACAAATACGCAATTGCAATTGTCATTTATATACACACATAAATGTCCGAACAAATGCACGCACACATATACACATACACACACACACATACAGATGAGAGATTTGTACAACGAAATGCAATTACCGTTGGCAAAAATGTATTAATCACTTCATTGATAGAATTAGTAATTACAAATCGACTAAAAGCATATGCCTCAGTTTACGGTGATTCTGTGTATGTGTGTGGTTGTGTGTGTGTATGTGTGTGTGTACCACTATCGGTGTATGAAAGTGGTTATTAATGGTTTTCAATGCTTGGCATTATAGCTTACCAAAATGTCCAAATTTGACTGCCACCAATAACCGTAAGCCACAAATTTCAATTCAATTTGTTGCAACATATATGTTGGTTTAATTTTCTATTGCCGCTCATTTTGTATAATTTTGTCGTTGATTGTGGCAATTTTGCGTGTAATTTGCAATAAAATCATCAACTTGTCTAATGTATTTAATTTCAACCAAGCGCAATATTAAATTCAATCAAAACAAAGTTTTTAGTGAATTTGACAAAATTTCACTACAATGCGTTATATGTAACATAGCGTCTTATGGCACATACGTTAGGCCAACGTTTAAGCATGTGTGCGCTTAGTGACGTTCGTTGACACCTAAGCATTAAGCAACCGCAAGAAGTCTTATGTGCTGCGTGCATAAGTGAAAACATACATTAATAGTTACGTTAAACACACTTATCGTTGTCGTTCTTTTTGTTATGCCATTCTTAAATGGCCAGCGAAATCAGCGCACTTGGCGTATGTTTATTAACTTTGCATGTAAGCATACGGCCATAAGACTGTTGTCTAGTTAATTGCTTGTTTCATTCTCTTTTGTTTCATGCAAGCGATGAGTTATTTTTAAATGAAATTAATGTTAATTATCGCTGTGCATGCCATCACCGGATGCAATCAACACAAATGCCGCAAATTAACGCGCGAAAAAAATAAGGAAACAACGCCTTTCGGACACTCAGTGAAGCAATTAAATTTGATGCCAGTAATTAAATTAAGACAACAACAAACTACAGAAATTTTATTGCGTTTTATCATGATTTTTTTTTTTTTTTGTTTGTTCTTTTTTTTGGTTTCTTTATGAAAAGAAAAAAGTGCACAAGTGGCAGCAAAGTATTAAATAACAGCGCAGACTAGCGCGGATTGACAAACACGCAGCGAAGGCTGCCTGTAGAAATAAAGCAACAATTGTGTCTTCTTATGCGGACAGGGCAGGACACAAGGCATGGCAAGTACCTAAGACGACTTAAGAATTTTGAAAAACACTTTTCTTATGACAGTCTTAAGCTAATGACGCAGTGAGTTGAGCAGAGGCAATCAGGTGGCTTGTGCAAAGTTAAGTCTTCGTAATTAGTAACAAACTCAAACAAAGCATAATTATAATAATAATAATAACAAGCAGAAGAAAAGAAGAAGAAGAACCAACAAAAAACAAGGTACACTTGGCATTTATTTTCGGTCATTTAAATGTAATTTTAAGCCTTTTGCAGCAAATGCAATCAGTTTGCAAAACTTTCAGCGTTCAAAATTATAGCGCAAAAAAAAAAAAAAATGATAAAAAATGTAAAATTTGTGGCATTAAACTTTTAAGCCAAGCTGACTAACCTTTTGTAATAAATTATAAATTTCTGCTAAGGAACGTACGAAAGTGAAAGTAGGAGTAGCAGAAGCAGAACGTTAGCAGTGAGCTAACAGAGCGAAAAGGGGCGACGTAAAATGGCTGAGGCGCAAATGTAATTATTTCTTTTATCCTTAAAGTAAATCATTTAGAAATTAAAATCTATATATACACGCAAGGGTACACACACACACGCACATATACATATACACAAGCACAAGCAGCGTGTCGAGTGGCTGTGGTGTTGGCTGAAGTGCCTCGCGTCACGTTGAATTGAGTCGATCGAAGGAGAGTATAACTTTGCTTGCTGCCATTTTGCTAGCTGTTGTACATTTTTGGTTTTGAAGCTTTAATATTCGTACGGTATTTAACTTTGCCTGCGTGCTAACCTTTTGCTAAGCCCACACAACCCACCATACCACACACACACACGCACACACACACCGTTGACGGACCGTAGCAGCGCAGGGGAATGAGTTAATGCTTACGAACAGAGATAACTTTGTTAAAAAGGCGCTTTGCTTAACGCATGCTTGATTGAGTTGAAGTTTGTCGAACGCAGCGGTGAAGCGCGGGGTGTGTATTTGACTTTTCTTTGCCGTTACAACCATACCTGTCTATCTGTCTGTGTGTGTGCGTTGTTAGCTGTAAATCTTTTTAACACTGTTCTATGCCAACAACATGTATATATCGCATATTGCTATCTCTTTCTTGCTCAATGTAAACCTTCTTTTTGCAAATTGAAATTTGATAGAAAATTTGTCTGTTGTGTGTGTGTGTTTGCGTATGTGTCTTTCAACACACGCACACACATATAGCACGTTGACTGGTTCGCTGGCAGATTTTTAAGTCTAAAGTCGACTTTCAACGCATGCGAAGCGAAAGCTGAAGCGTAAACAAATTTGAAATTATGCTCAAAATGGCTGCAAAGCATTTGAGCTTCAGTTTGACGTCGCTACTCACTGCTCTGTGCCTGATATTATGTTCTTTTTGGTGTTGTTGTTGTTGTTGTTGTTGTTGTTGGTATTCATCTAGATATTTTCGTATTTCGGTCGCCTTTGTCGTCATCGATTTAAGGGATGATGACGACGTTGCTCATAATGATGATGCTCATGATGATGCTCATGATGATGCTCATGATGTTGATGATGATGTTGAAGTACGCGGCATTAAGTTGAAATACAAACACGTGGGCTCAATACGCTTCAGCACGTCTCATACTTTGCATTGAATGTTAGCGCGCCACTTCAAATTCAGATTCAAGTGAGTTTTTCATTTTTCGTATTTTTTTTCGTTCATTTTTTTCGTATTTTTTTTGTTGTTTTTCTCCTTTTTATTTTTAGTCGCTGGCAAATTTTGCCTTTTTTCGGCTTTAACGCTGTGCTGCCTGTTAGCTTCAGGTGTGCTTGAGCTTGTGCTTGTGTGTGTATGTGTGTGTGTTAAAGCACTTTCAGTTGCTATGACGCGTTTGTGCTCTTGTGCCATGTTTGCATTTTACAGCTGTAAAAATTCATGCTTGAGAAAATTAAGCAAACAATTCAATTAGTTCCTTTTTTCTTACTTACGCCCGCTCGCTGTCTAACGCTGTCTCGCTCACGCTTTGTGCCTTTTTGCATTAGAAATGTGCTTATCTTTTTTTTTGCCTGCTTTTATATGCTATTATATACATATATATATATATATATTGTGTTGAGTGCCAATAAAAGCCTAAATGATTTTTAATAATATATGTCCTGCCACTTGTTGTAGTTGTTGTTGTTGCTGTTGTTGTTGCTTTCGCAATTTTCATGTCAAAAGTGAAAGCAAAGTTTTTGACAAGTTTCATTTGTATGAATGAATGATTTTGATTTACCTTTGGCGAAGTGGTGGGTTTGGGTTTGGGTGTAAGCATACTTTTGTCATAGTCTATTTGATTACAGTGGACATGCTGAGTGCTTTCATGACAAAGATTTCGATTAAATGACAAAAGAATAAAATCACAAAATTATTTGTATTTATTCTACGACCTTAAACATCAACGAAGCGTGTAAGATACATTTGCCGCTGCTCTGATTTTAACAGAAGGTTGTCACCTCGCATACTTCACATTCAACAACTCACCATTTTTTATATATTATTTCGATTTCATTTAAATGCATTAAATTTTGCGTTTATCAACATTTTCTTTAATCAGCCAAAGCACACATTTCATGCTTAGTTTAATTCTGTTAATAATACAAATATTAATTAAAATTGTGTTAAATAACATTTGTGTTAAATAACATTAGCGTTAACAGTGAGCGAAGAATGTACCTGTAATGTTTGCACTGTTAAATAAAGTGGGTTCTTACAAATACATTCATCTGCTTGTGTTACTAAAGCGTCGCTTCGTTTGGCAGTGAGTGTGTGTGGTGGTGACTCGGTGAGCATTTCTTAAAGAAGAATTATTGTGAAAATATTATAAAAAAAAAAAGTGTAAATTTCTAGAAACTCTTTATTCATTTTTCTTTTTTTTTTATCATATTCGATTTAACATGTTTTCATAATACCATTAAAATTCATATGCCTGTCATACTATGTCAATCAGCCTTCAAAATGACGGACTGACAGTTTTGTTAACTGACCGCAGGGCATGTTAAAAACTCTATTTTATTACTGCGAACTTGATACATGCTTACCATTGTTTGCTGTAAATAAAAAAAGCTTTTAATAAAATTAATTACAATAAAATTTATAATGAGAAAATACACAATATTATTTTACAAGTACAAAAAAGTTTTGCACCTGGCTGCGTGGCAAAGTGCTAGAAAAAAATACAAGCGAATGTTCATTAGTGAAACTATTTTTTAATTAATTATTTAACTTGCTCGTGGTCAGCATGAAAATGTGTAAAAGTTTGTTTGCAAAAAACTTAAACATTTGTGCATTTGTTGGCTTACAACGCGAGCAGTAGTATAAATCAATTTGCGTCAATTGCCAACTGCCAACTGGCAAGTCCCACGGCAAGTCCCAAGCCAGCTTTTAGCTAAATAAGCCAAGGCATAAAGTTTATACAACAAACTGTTCAACAATTGCGCAACAAATTTGCTAATTTGAGTAAAGCGTCAAACAACTTGACAACAAAGTTGCACACAAGTCTGACTTGATAGCGTAAATTCATGTGCGCAACGAGTGCAACAAAAACCGCAACAAGTGCAACAAATACACAAGCCAAGTGCCACTTGTGTAGCAAGTAAGTTCAACATGTTCAATGTTTAAGTGAGGCACACTTGACAGCGTCTTAACGTATGTTACACACATCTTTCTTGTTGTTGCTCTTCTTCTTGTTGCTCTTCTTCTTCTTCTTGTTGTTATTGTTGAAGCAAACAATTTTTTGTACTAAAAACTTCAAGAAGTTGTGTAGTAAAATGTTAACTAAGTCGTATTGCTTCTTATTTTTGTGTAAATAAAGTATAACAGCAAAGAAAAAGAAGCAAAGAAATTTTTACATAACGCTTGAAAGTATGCAACATAATAAGTTGAAAACTTTGTCATTTTAATAAACACTTTCCATTAGCGTAACAAACTATTGCACAACAACAACTAAATTTAAGCCTTCAACTCACTCAAATGATCTTTGGCAGCCATGACGTCCTGACGTTCTGATGTCCTGATGTCATATGTTCGCTTGTAAGTTGCCTAACTTTTAGCAAGTTCTCTCAACTGTAGCATCTTATCATCTTTGAGTAGCGCTTGTACAAGTTGCGAATTCGTCAGTTGGGCTTATAGAAATATTCTATACAAGTTGTTGCTGAGCCTCAAGTCGCCGTTGACCTTAAGTATCGAAAATGTTTTTTTTTTTGGTTTGGTTTGCCGAACGATTTTAATGCCTTTAAACATAAATCTGTCTACACAAGAATTTACGTAAGCATGTTACTAATTTCGGTAGCATGACTTGGCATATTTCTTACGTGCAAGTTTTAAGTTTATTAGCATTTTAACAAGTATTTGAACAATGCACAAAAAGATAGTTTCCGTGCGCAGCGCACATTTTTCACCAACTCCTTCATGTGCATATTTTTTTTTTGTGCTTAAACAACATGTTAGCATGGGTTTTAGCAAGAAATTTACAAGTCTCAATGCACATAAGAAAGCATTTTTAATACAAATGAATGCACACGCACAGCAAAGCTTAAAAGTATGCAACATAAGTAGGAAAAAACAAAAAAGAAAAAAAAATCCCAAGAAAATTGCAACGTGTTAAGGGAGTGTAAATTTGCAACAAAGCAATTAAAAAATAATAACATTTTTAAAATTATTTTCGGTGAAAGAAATAAATTATTTCAAGCGTGCAAAGTGCTTTTAAATATTTAACGAGTTGTTATTTACTTCAATGCGTGGCTTATTTATTTATATATTTATTAATTTTTTTTACAATTTCGCACATTTTGTTTCGCTAATAATAATTTTGTTGACTTTACGTTTTTAATAGAACGTAAACTGACCATTTTGAAATAAATATTAAAATAATGAATATAAAATAAATGGCATGACAGATGATTTAAGTACACAGGACGCAAACGAACGTATGATTGAATGAACGAACGTGCAACAAATTATGATATTAAAAAAATTGATGATAATATCTTTTTTTTTTGCCTTATAAATCATACACCCACACATGCACGCACACACAGACGGACAGACATTGGCTTGTCATAGTCGACGTTGGTGTGACTTGTTCGACTATGATGGAAGAAGATTGATTACCCCAAAAAGTATGCTATACAAATTGTATGCAAAAGTATGAAAAAAAGAGCAAAGCAGAGCATTGGCACTTGGCACATGTCATTTCTTAGTTGTTTTATGTTAATTTTTTTCCACCACTTTTGTTGCATAGTTTTTGGCAGCATATATAATATGAGAAGACACAGCTGTGCAATAAATTTCTACATCAATGACTTATCACTCAAATTTATTATTAGAGTCGCAGACATATTGCGCATAATATCTGCTTTCGTATTTAATTAAAAGCATAAAGTATAATGTAGCATACTTTTGAGCGACTTTATAAGTGCTACAACGGCATTGATTACAAATGCACAAACAAATTGCATAAATGAAGCGAGTGCACTCAACTTAGCTTAGCTGAACTTAATCTGGCTTTAGCACTCTAGCTTAACTGTGCTCAACAGCGAAAGACAAGGAAAAAAAAAAAAGCAAAATAAATAAATAAACTGGAACCCTTCAAACATCATCATGTTTTGAAATCGTACATATTCTCAATGGAAAATTTACATACACTTAATTAAGTTTGAATGTTGGCGCAACGCAACTTGTTTACACTTCAGCACAGCGCACATTTTTTATCTCTTTCACTTTCACTTTCACTTTCCCTTTGACACTTTGTTGTGCCTTGCTCACTCACTCATTCATTCAGTCGTTACTCATACGCATATTTAATCAAAAGCGTTGCCATTTGCAAACGATTAAACACAGAAAAATCTGTTAAGAAAAATACGCGACGACGTCTTGGTGTTAAATGAGCATTCACAAATATGCAAACAGATAAAAAAGCAAGTGATATTTAAATAATCATGATTGTCCTAGCCTTGAAGGTCAAAGTAATAGAAGTCATACTACTTGACAATGTCTGGTCATGAATCATCTGTTAAGTCACGCGCGGATTTGTTGGCATACAAATAAGAAGAGCGCTCAAACTTGAATCAAAAGTCAACTTAATTCTTGGTGAGGTACTAAAACTATTTTAATAAAAAATTGTAGTGGCAGCGCCCTCTTATGGCCAAAATCTATAGTTTTCATATTGGTCTGTAGGCTATTTCGATAAAGAGTAATGTGCTGCCAACAAAGAAGTGGGCGTGGCAAGAGTATTTAAATTGCGACAAGACTGTTTTGCTGCCAACAAAGAAGTGGGCGTGGCAAGCGTATTTAAATTGCGACAAGGCTGTTCTTGGATCTTCTATGGCTTTCGTGTAAAATGTTGTTCAACTGAATTGTTGGTTTGAAATTTTAGATTTTTATAACTTGACGAGGGTAAATTTACAGCTTATTTAATGACGTCTTAATTTTTTGAATAATTTATTAGTTGAAGAAATCAGTTAACAAAATTCATTAAATCAAAAACATGTCTTTCTTTATATCAAACAAATGATTTGCTTATAAGTTTTTTACTTCACTTCTACAAACAATGGCATGTTCTACAAACTGAGGCTATGAAAATATAAAAACCACAGTATTTATTGAAAAGCAGTATTCAAACTAATTATGTTGCTTATTAAAATGTCTTTTGTATGTTCACAAATATGCTAAAATCACGCTAAAATATAAGCGCGCAGTTAAATTTAATAATAATAATAATGGAAAAAGAAACTCAAACGACTTTTGACATTTTAATAGACCAAATGCCATACTGCATATGTGTATGTGTGTGTAAAGGACGAGCCATTATGGTGGGTGGACTGTTGGCGGAATTAAGTTAAGTGTTGTGTTGTGGCATGGCTAAATAATTTGCAAACTTTTAGTGACGTCTAAAAGTGTCAACAGGAAATGTTGTCAAGCTCTGATAGACATGTCGGTTGGCATTAAACCGAAAATAAAATGTAAATTTTGTTTTAAGCACATACAAACATACATATATATATATATATTTGTATATACAAAAAGGAAATACTTACATTAGTGACTTGTTGCTGTTGTCATGACTGACATTGAAGTTGAAATATTTTAAGGACATTTTGGCGCATGAGCGAAGTGTGCGGCGGTTGGTAACATTTACCAAGGCAGCAACTTCATTAAAGGCATTTTGTTTTTTGTTTTTTTTTTCGTTCGTTTCATTTCAATGAAATGAGAGAAAGTAGAGAAATTAAAACAAAAAATTTCGTTGGAATTTTTGTTTGGTTTTTTTGTTTTTCAAGAAGAAAATATTCTGCGAATCAGCGCAGAATTAAACTCGACAGAGCAACACACACACAACATGATTTCACGTTTCTAGGTATTATTATTATTATTTTGTTGTTGTTTTTTTCATATATATTTTTTTTTTTTTTTTATTTTTTCATTTACATTTTTGTCTTTATACATTATGCCGAGCAGTCGTGCTCGCTCACACTTCATATTTATTTTGTTGCCAGTCATCATGATGAACATGGCGTATGCGCAATTTGGGCGAGTAGTTGAACTTAATATAGGAAAATATGTTTGCATTGGCGAACCGCACACAGGAAACAGTCAAAGTTGCCATTGACAGCAATAGCAGCAACAACAACAACAACAACAGACGCCATTGGCATTAAGATGTGAAGGCATATGGAAATAACTGAGAGTCACAAACAAACCGAAAAAAATGAAACGCACATTAAATGTGTCCTAATTGAAATAAATTGATTTCGGTAGCAACCGGTAAAGCGTGCAAAGCTGCCAACTTTGGCGCACGGTTGCTCATTAGCGCTTGAATGCAAAAAAAAAAAAAGAAGAAAATTCCAAAATTAAATCAAATATGGCAAGAATTGCTCATACGCAGCGTTGCATGAGTTAATTAATTGAAAACAATATGCTTGTGAAAGTGTGCTTTGTATTATTGTATGAGTGTGTGTGTGTGTAAGGCCAACTTAATACATTTTTCAAAAGACTTATCTTTCTTTTTAATTTTAATTAATTTCACTTGAAATTTTTTTTCCTTTTTTTGTTTATTAACAACGGTTTTCTCAGGCGGCTTTGTTGCACGCATTAATCATGTCGTATCGCTTCTGTTGAATTGTTAACTTTCGACACGATTTGGCTTTTCTACTTTTTGTTTTATTTTTGGTTTACTTTTAATTTATTTATTTATGCCTTTTTTTTTGAGTGGCAGTAATTAAAATGTCTTAATTTGTTGGTGTTGACAATGGCAAAAGCTTTTTAGCGTATTTGAAAACAACATGATACGTATAAATATTAATATTACAATTAATACCATAATACATACTTAAAGATACGAATGTTTATTGAAGTGTTAAGAAGATGTAGAAAGAAGCAGGCATCTCGGTTATAAATAAAATACTGGAGAGAAAATATTTGGCAAGACTTAAAGAAAGGTGAAGGAATGATAGATAGATAGTTAGTTAGATATATGGATCCATAAATAAATAGTGAATTAAATAGATATATAGAAAGATACGCAAAGAGAGACTAAGATAAAAAAAAAATGGCTTGCTAAATAAATAAAAAAAATATTATTATTATTAACCGGATCAAATAAAGTTCCCTCCGTATAATTAAAAATCGGGATATAATAATTTCAAGCATATAAAACAATATTTAAATTTAAATAAATTAGCATTATCTAATGGTTTCAAAAATGCCTCGTTTAGACTATATCGTAGAAGATATAGATAAAAGATTGTTCCAATAAATGAAATACAATTAAAATACTCTTAACGAACCACGAACCAACAAAGCATTCCTTGTTTGACTTTGCCAAATTAAAGTAATTGATATATTTTGCGGTACCATAAATTTCTAAGCATATTAACATGTCATATGCCAACAAAGAGAGACATGCAGACAGACATCCTGACAGACAGCCATTTAGCGGCAAAGTAGACAAACAAAAAGACTGCTTATTTTGTTTGTTAGCAACAATTAAATTCATATGAGAGACGTCGGCGTGTGTTGAATACACGTTTCACTTTCACGACTTTCTACTTTCTTCAGTTTATTGAATTACAACATTTTAGTGCACGGCACGTTTGCAACGCACACACACACATACATAGACTGTTGTTTTTGTTTGGTTTTTCACTCAACGTTATGCACTGTTGTCGCTCTGCTGTGCTGTGCCGTGCTGTGTGCTCACCTTTGTGCGTTGGCGTTGGCGGTCGGCGGTTGGCACAAAACCAGACATTAAATGTGCGACAAACAATTGTTAAAAGGTCGAGACGGCTGACATGTCAAGCGTTAATTAAATCGTTGGCCTTGTCTGCAATAACTTCACTTGTGCGTTCACCGTTCACGGCATTTGGCCATATGCTTCTGACATTTCAACTTCGGCTGGCTTGACCTCAACTAAACGGACGTGGCTTAGCGCTTAACTTGTTTAAAGTTGCTTAAACATGACTTTGCGTTAAACATGCGCAATTTCTTATTTTAATTGCAATTATTGAGAAAATAAATAAGTTTACCACATGTTCTTAAAAAGTTTAAGCATAAGATTAGCGTATGTGTTATTGAAGTCTTCCTAGCATAGCACTATTTATTATTGAAATTCAAAAAAGTTTAAGCATAAGACTGGCATATGTGTTATGTTAGGCTTTGTAGCATAGCACTTTTTATTATTGAAATTGTAGTTGCTTAGTAAGTATACCACAAGTCTTTAAAAAAGCTTAAGCATTAAAGTAGCGTATGTGTTGTGTAAGTCCATGTAGCATAGCATTATTTATTATTGAAATAAGAGTAGCATAGAAAGTAAATCACAAATCTTAAACAATTTTAAGCATTAGACTAGCGTATGTGTAATCTAAGTCTTTGTAACATAGCACTATTTATTATTGAAATAGGAGTTGCATAGTAAGTGTGCCACAAAGCAAAAAAAAGTTTTAACACTAGACTAGCGTATGTGTTATGTTAGTCTTTGTAACATAGCACTATTTAATATTGAAATATGAGTTACATTGTAGCTGCGCAGAATTTTTATAATCATGATATGACAACAATGATATTAAGTACGTTGAATTGTTTGGTAGCTGTGTCACCACACAAACACACGCAAACCCCCTCAGGGTTGCATAAAAACTCATGCCAAACAATTAAAAGAATTTGTTTTTAAGCTTATTAAGGTTTGTCTCTTGTTGCTGTCAAATGTCAAGAACATTTTCATGCGCATATTAAAATGATTTTTATTAATTTGTGAAATTTTAGTTTTGCCTTGTCCACATGGACTTACTTAAGGCATCACTTTCACTTACACTTTTTCGCTTTCTCTGTCTTTCGGTCGTCTCTTTTACACGCACATTGGACATGATATTTTTGTATACCTTTGGTTTATGAAATTGTTTGGCATTTTGTGCTGTTGTGGCACATTAAAATGAGATGGCACTAAAAACCAATTGCCACAGTCATCGTGCCATGGTCACTTGGTACGACTATAACAAGCCACTACAACAACAACAACAATGGGAATATAACAATAGCATAAACATGTATTCGCAGCCGCAATGTTATTAAAAACAGTTCGCTTGGCTCCTTCGTTCATCGTCCTTCGAGTCAAGTTTGTGCAAAGTAGCCAAATAAACAAAATGAACGCCGTGTACAAACAAAAAGACTTATCTCCCCACACCGCTGGCCAGCATAAAGAAATGTCTAACAAAGGGTGGGCAAAAAGCAACAATACTACTAATAATAATAAGTATAATAGATGCGTAGGCACTGCCATGGCGCCAAGCTCAGCTCAGTCCAGCCCACAGGATGGCTTCTTTAAATTGTTAACGTTTTTAGCTTTTTCATTATTGCATTTTCTTAACATTTTTTATTACAGAAATAAAAACTTTTCAACACAAAGATTTGAAGCCATTTTCATAAAGAAATCGTAAAAGCGAGAAAGAGACAGTGGCAGGGGGAGAAAGTGGGAGACTTACCTTTTGCTGCTACTTGGCATTTTAAGCCGAGGCAGTGAACACTAATTGGCGTTACATAGTAAAAGGATTTCATTTGTGTTTGATTGCATTTATTTTGCCTTTTTATTGCGTTAATTAATTAATTATATAATTGATATATAAGCAACAAATTCTTTAATTGGCAACAAGTTAACAATTTTAATCATGAGTTGTGTCTTGTTATTTATTTAATGCCACTTGACTCTTCGTCGTCATTATTGACGCTTTAATTGGTCATTTAATATATATTAAATTTATTTTTCATTTAATTCGCCAAGCAAGCCACAACACAGAGACAGTGTTGGCATTGGACTGCCGTATGTGCCATGTAGTTGCAGGTAACATGCGCCTTAAGTTAACAATGAATTTTTTAAATTTACGCTTAAATGATTACTTGGCATATAATGATAAATAAATTTTCATAAATATTTTTGTACCCATCACTATTTGCAAAGAATTTAAAGACGATTATTCGTTGTAACGATTCATTTAAAATCGGTTACTCATTATTATTGTTCTTTCTGCTATGACTTTGGTGTCTTCTTAATGACTTTTCATCTTACAAATTGTGGCGTTTATTTATTAATGCTTATTTTTGTAGCTATACATACATGTAACGGTTCATTTAAAAACGGTTACTCATTATACTTGTGCTTTCTGCTACGACTTTGGGGGCTTCTTAATGACTTTTCATCATACATATTGTGGCGTTTATTTATTATTGCTCATTTTTATAGCTATAAATAATTGTAACGATTCATTTTGAAATGGTTACTCGCATTTTTAGCACTTTTTCTACTGCAAAATTAATTTTCCCATATCTCTGGCAAGTCAGCCATAATTTAATTAGCGCTTTTTCAGATTTATTTAAGTGCTTATATGTATCTGAGAGTTGCTTGCATAAATCTACGTCACTATTAATAAAAGATGTCAAGTTGCTTAGAGGAATTGTCGTCGTTTAATTTTGGCAGCAATTGATTGTTGAACATGTTCATTTCACATTTCATTTGTGAAGTGACAAAGCGAAATATATGTTTGCCTTAGATACAATTGCTTATTGTGTGTGTGTGTGTGTGTGTGTGTGTGTGTCCATAAATGTATGTATGTGTAGACATATGTTTGACTGTTTACTTGCTTAGTGGAATGTCTACGAGCATTGCTCGTTAGCGCGCCGCACCGCTGTGCAACATGTCCACAGAGATTTCGCAAAATGTACGCTTCTGTTAATTCCGTTTAACGGACGATTTGCCAACACATACAACTTGCACAATGCTCGTTGGCAACGTTCATTGTCATTACCTTTACCGTTACCATCACTGTGCTCTACTCTGCTCTGCGCCGCTGAATTGTGTCTGGCATTTGCATTAAAAGTCAGTCGAGTCAAAATAATGCGTCACATTGCTGCGTTGTCAGGCCAAAGTAAACCAGCTGGTGGTCCAACTCAAACCCCTACCACCCCCCACCCCCGACAACAATGACAGTCCACTGACAGTCCACTAACTTACTAACTAACTAACTAACTAACCGACCGACTTTATGCGATGCCATGTACACTAATTGCTTCGTTACAGGTTGCCCGTTGCCCGTTGCTCAGCGTTCTGTGAAGGCAAAGAGATGCTTACATTTATTTTTATCACTTTTCTTTTCTCGCCTTTATTGTTTTCCTTTTGCTTTTCCAAAAGTTTCTAGTTTCGTTCTATCAAATATACTGACCAAACTCTAATACTGACAACTCTATTAAGTAACATTCTATTATATGGCTTGTTAATATTATTTTAACAGTGTGTCAATTTGCATACCAATTGCCAACGTTGCAAGCCATGATTATTACTTATAAATTAATTCTATGTTAAACAAATTCTGTAGGATCTCTATTTTCTATTAACGAAACTATTAAAATACTATTAATATTTTTTTAAGCAAAATCGCCGGCATAGATTTAACATTAATAGCACCTATGCTTATTTAGTCACACAATGGGACTAGACATTAAATACTAGTTGACTTATAGAGTGCCCTGACTGTTCCCGAATTCGAGACTTCTTAATTAATTTTCTATTATAAAAAGTTTCCCGAATTCGGCAGCTGAGAACTCATTATAATTAATTAAATTCACTGCTAAATTGCAATATTTACTTAAATAGTTACTTACTTATGTTGTTGATGGATGGATGTTGTGTCGCAAAATTTTTCTAAAAATATATAAATTAAATGTTAAGAAAGAAAATAAGAAACAAACAAGTAAATTAAATATGTCAAACATTTTCTTTTAGGCAACAAACTAAATTAGTACAAGAAGTTTTCGTCATACTGACGGCCACAAATCAGATACACACAGACTTACAACAATGATAATATAGTTACAACGTAATGTTGTTGGGTGGTCCGTTGGGCGGTCGGTTTATGCATCGTTAAAGACAAAAGAGATATTGTGTAGCAAAGTAACCAACAATTCGATGCTTGACAGTGACATGCTTACTGTGTTTAACCGCATTTCTTGTTGACTTGAATGACTGACTAAACTGACAGTGACGAGCGATGGCGATGGCGATAGCGACAGCGACAACGACTGGCAAGGCGACAATGCCAGTAATAGCAAATGCGAAATTGTCTGAGCCTTAGACTGTAACTTCATTACACAAACGAGTGACAGATTTTCCACACACACCCTGCTATGCAATTTGATACACTACGCTTTTCATTTCATATGAGTACATTGCATTGGTCAGACAGCTTGTGCGAAATTATTAACAATACGCCATCAGATACTTTTCATATCTTTTTTTTTATAATATGCTAAACAATCAGATTGATAAGACCGACTATAATTTGTGTAGTGGACAAATCATGTAGCGTACATTTTAATTAAAAGTGTGAATCTCCACAAATCTCGCGATGATTAATTTCTGGAACAGCCGCTTATAACATGCCATGCCATACCTTCAATGCTAGACTGCCACATGTACTAGTTTAGACAGTATAGAATCGCCAATGCTAGACTGCCGCATGTGGCAGCTTAGTCAGTGTAGATTATTACTTGTTGGCATGCAAATCGTTCGAAATTCGATAATTGTTTTTAGCTTTTGTCTCGGTGTCCTTTGTTTTGTGCGCTTTGGCTTTGCCTTTGGTCGCCGTTTCAATTTATTTGGTTTGGTTTGGTTTGCTTGTCAGTACAACAGCGACATGTTAAATCAGCAGCGGCAACAGCGGCAACATCGGTAATAACCACAACCGCAAGAGCGGTTTGAGAGTTGTTGTTGTTGTTGTTGTTGTTGTTGTTGTTGTTGCTGCTGACAACTGTTGCCAGCATTATCACTAGCCAAGAGCGCTAGCACCGCACCGTACCGCACCGTTTACCAAAACAACACCAGTGTCAACAGCATCAACGACAATGACAATGTACATGTTAATGTCATCGTTGTCGCAGTTGTCATTGTTGAAGGCTTAAAGGCGTTCAAACCAAAAGAAAAAAAATACAAATAATAAAAAAAATGTGACAAATGAAACCAAAAAGAAGAAGAAATCAATATTTGTACAATTGCATACATACACACACACACACCCATACATGCATGTACATGTCTGTCTACATAATTTGAGTCGTTCGTAGACAATAAACTGACAGATACTTTCACTGCGCATTGCTCTCGTTTGCTTTTGTCTTTTTATTATTATCAACGTTGTTGTTGTCCTGTTTTTTTTTGTATTTGTTTTTGTTGTTTTTGTTTTTTTTTTCGCTTTCGTTTTATATTCAACGATTATACAGTTTTAATCGCACTTAAACAATTACGTTTGGCGCAGCTTGTCCTGCTGTGCTGCTCAGTCGCCTCAACGCTTTGAATATTTTAATTTTCCATTTTAATAAACCTTTTTGAGATAAGTTTTTTTTTTTTCATTTTTTTTTTTTTACCACGCTGCTTGATTGTCATTATAGACACATCATCTGTGCTGCACAAAAAATAAAAAAAAACAATGAATTAACGTTTAAGTGATTAAGTGATAATGTTTAAGCCATGAGTACGTGGCATCACAATGATTTGTAGCTGTCACATTTCAATGACTTCAAAATGACATAATGAGTCTAATGTGTTATGAGTTAAAAAATTAAATGAATGAAGTAATAGCAGGCAAAGGTCATGAGTTAAATGAATTATATTATGAGAACATAAGGATCTGAGAAGAAGTTATATGGGTGGAAATTGTATATTGTAAATCAAACTCGGAAATAAAGTTATAGTAGTCAAATGATATGAGTCAAATGTTGGGAGTGATATAATATTAAAAAAAAATAGACGAATCAAGTGTTAGGATAGAAAGGATAGGAGTCCAAATATATCAGTCAAATGATATGCGTCAAATTATATGAGTTATATAAATATTTGTATCAAGATATGAGTCAAATAATAGGAGTTAAATATTCTCAGGCAATTTAGTGATTTAATACGAGTCAAACATTATATATCATGTCATATAAGTCAAAGTACATTGGTCGAAAGATAGTATCTATATGATATAAAACACACTATAAGAATTATGTGTTATAAGTCAAATGATGTCATATGAATCAAACTATATAAGTCAAATGATATGAGTTTCGATTCGATTGTTTATTATTAAAACAGAACGTACCCAAATTATGTGACCAATTTAAGAGGGGAGAGGGCTCTATAAGGTACTACACTTAGACAATTTTGGTATCTTTTCTTTTTGTGTTTTTATTTTTCGGAAAACACTTTGAAGTCTCTTAGACTTGTTTGGCATTTCAAGTATTTTGATCCTCAAACATTTCGAAACAAGGTTGAAGAAAACTATAGCACATTTTGTTCCCGAACTTGTAGTTTTCTTTTCTTGATACGCACACGCACAATTCATAAAAACTCGCATGAGATTTTATTGCAATGCCTTCCATTTGATGATCCAATAACCACAATGGCGACCATTGACCGTTAATAAGTTTTCTGTCGTAGTAAAAGCAACACTTACAACAACAACAACAACAACAACAGCAACAGTGCGAAAAACTTAAACTTGACATTTATTGCTGAGCGAGTTTACGGCTTCAATTTCAAATACATGCATAAAACTTACGCATAAAACTTTTAATGATATTATCACACAATAATTCACGAAATTCGCGCCACAGCAGTCAACGACTAACCAAAAAAAAACAACAACAACAACTTGTGTTTAATGTGAACGTAAAAGTTTAGCAACATGTTGACATAGACAAAAGCAACAGATACATTTGCATCTGTGCTTCTACACGCACACATACAACTATTTAGCATATGGCGTATACGTTTGGCAATAAAATACGCACACAGACACAGACACATTTATATATGTGTGCAAAGGACACGAAAATTGCTCTTGGCATAAACTTTATTTTATTATATTTTCTTTTGTGTTTTTTTTTCACACATTGTAACAAGTATGTACGAGGCCAAAGTGCACATACGTCAGTCTAGCATTTGAACTTTGTTTACATGCTTAAAATAAGATTGTCGTATGTGCTCTATGTGCGCTGTGTAACATCGGCGTTTTTTTTTTTTAAATTCACCCTGAACTTTTTATACATTGTCAGATTTTGGAGTACTCTGTATTTTTACAATAATTTTTTTTACTACTGCTTTTATAAGATATTTTTGTTCACGCTTCATGCAAACATAAGACAAATCATTGTTCGATTTTCATAATTCTGGCACCCAATGAGCTTTACAAATAGCTTATTTTGATATAGAGAAATAATATACCAAGCCAAAAAACGCCGTGAAGAGTAAACAATCATCGGCCAGACCGAAGTAAGCATTGGTTTTTCTTTCATACGAAAAAGGTGAATTGTTTGTCAAGTTGTGTGTCTGCGTACTTTTCTACAACACACCACAGACGAGTACAGAACAATACGGTAGATGAACGTTAAAATGCACACTGTACTGTACTAGTATGCGAGAGCTCAGTTCATCAAACAGCAAGGACAATGACAATGGCAATGGCAATGTCCTTATCGAAAGCGTTTCATTCATTGTTGCGTCGTTCACATCGTTTTTCGTCATCATCACTTCAAGTGTTTTTCTCGAAATGTGTTGTTTAATACACCAGCCCTCCCGCACACCGCTTGCCTTCTGCGTTGACATGTGCAATACGCAAGCTGAGCGGTATACGTCCATTATCTTTTATGTCATCCAGCAAAAACAAAAAATAAAGACAGAAAATAATCACAAGATTTGACAATGATACTTGAATAAGTGCTCTGGCAAAGTGTGCAGCACGTTTAATTTTTCATCTTTTTATCACAATTCACTTTCATTTGCTTTTCGAGAGCATTTGTGCATTTTAGTATGTCAATTTGAAGTGATTTCTGCAGACAAGTTTAAGCATGCTCGAATAAAGTGCTGAGATATCGTACAGGCACATGCATAATTGAAACAACACATTTTTTATTTATATTGATTTTTATTTCACTTACCAAGGCTGCAAAAAATATGCACGTTATGAGAAAAATGACAGTAAATTAAATTTTTAGGCAGTCCGCCGTAAGTGCGCATGTAGCTCTATGTAACATAAGTCTATGCATTAATGAAAAAATGTTCTTAAGTTGCAAATTAAAAAAAAACATAATAAAAAATTAAAAAAAAAATTAAATTGAAGGCACAAAAACTCATAAAAAAATTCAAAAAGTCCATTATTTGGTTCAAATTACCGAAATAATTTGTTTCTTTCTTTAATGAAACTTGTTCGTAAGGCAATGATAATGCTCATTGCGAGTGAGTCTGAGTGAGCAGGCAATAAGGCAGCAGAAAATTACTTGATAATTAAGGAAGTTGAGATATTTTATGTTTACTTTGTTATTATTTAATTGTGTCAATAAAAATGAACTTGTCAAAGTTTATGAAGCTTTTTGAATTTTTAAGTAAATGTGTTGTTGTTGTTGTTGTTTATATTTTGCACGAAACATTTACAAGATTTGAAGTTTATATTATATTAATATTAATGTACAAATGAAAGATTGCCTTTGAATCATCAAAACTTTGTTGTTGTTTGTTTTATCATAAATGCTCACAAATGACTTCATTGAAAATTAATGCCTCAAGTTATTTAAAGTTGCTTTTTGAACTACGAAAATAATCGTTAAAATTTGTTGTCACTAAAAACGTGCAAAGTATAAGTAAAAACAACAAGAACGAAGCACAAAAAAAAAAAAAACAACGTAATACAAATAATAAAATAACTTCGTAATTAACTATAATGTAATCAAATTTGATGTTTGGTAACATCAAAGAAGAAATAATATTAAATAAATATTTAATAAACGAAATTTATTCGTTTTTGTCTTGCTTTGAGCATATTTTGTCGACATGATTGTGTACGAATACCAAATCGGTTTTCATGCTGCTTTAATTCCCGCATTGTGTACTAATATTTACCAGATTTTCTTTGCTGTCTTTAACCAAAAAAAACCTAAAAATATATATATCACTTCTTTATTATTTAAGCTGTTCGGGTCACGGGAAGTCTTCTAAGAGCTGAACAAATTGAATATCAAATAGAAACAAGCACAAAAGCGAAAGAAAGCATGAAAGGAAAAAAGAAAGTTAGCGAAACAAATAGAAAAAAGGGCTGCAATATGAGAGTCTTGACGCTACTTCAAGTAATAGACGTAGATTGTTCAGTTATTCAAGCCGTTGAAGACGAAAAAGAATTCACAAAAATGAATAGGCACTTGACTTGAGTGTAAAGAAATTTCCGTTTATGGTTCAAGATTTTTTTTTTGTTTTAAGTTTACTCGTTGGCAAAACAAAAATCAAAAGAGAATAACTTTTTAAAGACTTTTTCAATTGCTTAGTAGATACGTGTGCCTTATGTGTGCCTTAACACAGTACGTAACATAAGGTTATTTAATATTGAAATTGTGTTCTTGAAATGTAGCTAAGAGCTAACAAAACAGCAGGCAAAACAGATGAGTCCGTTAATTGTCCTTTATATGATTAAAAGTATTTGTTGCGACTGCAAGTCAACATAGTGCCAAGCACTTAAATGTTAATGAATTTCACAAAAAGCTTTTTAAATGTTGTTCAATCACCAACTGTAAATATTTGCTTAAGAAAATGTGAACTGTTAATTTTGACTAATTTAAATGTGTCAAAAGCCTTGCCATTGGGCACGTACAATAATGCCAGTGGCAAAATGCTGATGCCCAACGATTTCGTTACGAAATGCTGCCGGATATAAGGGCAAACCAACACGCACCACAAACAATAAACAAGTGAAAACAAAAGACTAAACAATGAAATAAAACAAAAATCTCAACAACAACAAAAAGTTGAAGTTGAACTCATGGTAAGAACATTTCATTTGTTTCTTTGCACGCCATTATGCAAAGACTCAAATACAAACGACGCCCACAGCTGACAAGCACATCACCACAACAGTCGTCAGCATGAACACTCTATTATATTACGGAATTATGTTTTTTGGGCATTTTGTAAATTGTACGCTACAGTGGAGTCTAGCAAAATGGAACAGAGATACAGATAAACAGGATACAGAAAAAAAAAACACACTATCATATTTACCTATGTTGCAAAGAGCAACGTTGCACATAAGGCAGTCTAGCAATCGAATTTTGTTCCTGAAAAAAAAAAATTCCTGAAAAAAAAAACAAAGAGCAACGTTGCACATAAGGCAGTCTAGCAGTCGAACTTTGTTCCTGAAAAAAAAAAATTGTTCTTCATTTTTTTTTGTTCTTTTTTTATTGTTCAGTCTTCTTTTAAACTCTTATTTTACTAAGGAAGCCCAAAAAAATCAAATCATACTAATTTCTGAGCTTTTACTGTAGTTTGTCGCCATCTTGTACATTTAATAAGTTTATGACAGTACCTTTTCTCCTCTTTAAACAACACGCAACATATTCGTTTAGGTACACATACTTATATATCATAAGTGTACCTTCCCTCGTACTAAACATTTCTAATTTTTTTTTGGTGTTGTTGTCCTGGGTTTTCCCCATGCTTTG
Organism: Phortica magna; assembly: GCA_037044515.1. Lineage (NCBI taxonomy): Eukaryota > Metazoa > Arthropoda > Insecta > Diptera > Drosophilidae > Phortica > Phortica magna. Next base: position 57,997 of record JBAMBP010001793.1, read on the forward strand.
TGCGCTTTTTTGGCCACTTTGTGCTCTTTGAATATTAAATATACATTTTCATATTTAATAACTTACAATGCGAATGAATAAAGTTGATGATGTTAATGACGACGACGACGATGATGATGATGATGTTGATGATGATGATATCCATGTCCGTTGTTAAGTTAATTTGTTGCTATACATTAAAGATGCCTTCATATGAAAATGCGCAATGAGCGTGACGAACATGTTTATGAATAGGAAACCAAAAACAAAAAGAAACCACCAACAATATTTTTACACACGCATATGAAATAATATCTGTAAACTACAATGTCCACACACACACATACACACACAGACAAAATAGTTCAATTTTTGTTACTTTGGGTTTTTGTGTATATAATATATTTTTAGTTGGTAATAAACTCATAAACTCATCATGAAAATGTAATAAACAACTTGAGTACTTATACACAGTGAGTGAGTGAGTGAGTGAGAGGGAGAAACTTACACACATACTCATACAATACTTATGTATGTGTGTATGTTTGCCCATCTCGCTGTCTGTCTGTCTGTCTTTTTGACTGTCAGCGCCTTTCATCTTTGGCAAACATCTTTCGTTGGTGCGCTCGTTGTGCCTCACACAGTCATACAATACTGCCTTGCTGTCAGCCTGCCTGTCGTCCTGTCTGTCTGTCTGTCAGTCTGTTTGGTTACTTGCTTGTTAGTTAACAGCTCATCATCATACTCATCTGTACATGCACACACTTCAATGGCCAATGGACTTCCGCTTCTGTGCATTTTCTTATTTGGTTTACTTTGGTTTTGCTTTTGGTTTCACTTTTGGTTTCGTTTCGTTTCGTTTATTTGTTTTTATTTTACTTGATTTTATTAAATTTCATTTATTTTTTTTTTCTTACGCTTATTTTTGGCTTAAATTTCATGGCATATGCCCATGTTCATATATATGTACATATATATACATTTGTTAAAGCTTCTTTAATCTCGATTCGCTTTGATTATAAGCGCCAAAATGAAATATTTCTTTTTTTTCTACGATTATGTCCTTTATTTTTATTTTGCCTTTTGCCTTTATTACCTTTGGCTGTAATTGTGCAAAATATGAAAAAAAAAAATTTAAATAAAAAAAATCATAACATAACTTGAGGCGCTCGTTTTGCTTTGTAGCTTTTTGCTCATTATTTGCACACTTTTTGTATAAACAACAACAACAAAAATCAAGTCACAATGAAATAAATACATATGAAATTAACATGAGCTTTAAGGCAAAGGCATTTCAAGGACATAAAATATATATTGAAATATAAATATTTTAGCAAAGACAAATTATTTGAAATACATAAGACAATTCAATACAGACATGTGACGCACATAACATATGTGTCTTGTACAAGCATACAAGCATAATGTGCAGTATTTAAATATAAGCTTGCTTTATGTGTCGTCAGTTTGCGAGCTATGTGTCGAAGTATAATTTTCATTGTTTTACTAAAACACTTAAAAATGTAAACTCAAAAATAACAAGTCAATAAAAAACTATTATAAGCAAGTTGAAAAATGTGTGTTTGAAATCGAATTCAACGTGTTTAATCACTTGTTATTTCGCACACCTTGTGAGCATCTAAAAAACTGTGCTATGCTTTAAGAAAAACAAAATGATATCCCATTTTGCGTACGCGAGTCACGTACAAAAGATTTCACTCATTTTATATATACAAGTACTCTGCACATTAGTGTGACGTATATACTTTTGTATCTCACACAGTTTACACAAAAAGAAATCAAGAAAAAAAAAAAACAAAATGCACGCCTTGTGTTATTAATGATAAAAAATAAAATTTGATTTAGAAAATTTAAAAAAAAAAACATTTGCATTTGAAAAAAGCACAAAAAAAACAACAACAACAACAACAATATTTCATACCCATATTATCATATATTATTTCAATGCACGCTAGACAATGAATTGATTTTCTTCGTTGAGTAATTACAAATTTCAGTTTTTAAAGAACTTTCTTCTCTAGAACTTTCCACATGCGCTTTGTAGCATATTAAAAATTCGTCCAGACCGCAGTTAATATTTTTCTCAACACACAATTTGGCTTGCAACCAAAAACAAAAAACCAAAAAAAAAAAACTTGAAAGGTCAGCAATGATGACGCAAATCCTTGAAGTGCGTTCGGTTAGTTTCAATGAGCGCTCAAACTTTCAACTTTAACACGTTCGTTTGGCTTGTTTTTGCTGCTTTTGCTGTTGTTGTTGTAACCGTTGACCTGAACTGTTATCTGTTTGCCATGCCACGAACTCAGCACCGAACATGGCTTGTTTCATATTTTGTTGGTTACTTTCTTCATACTTTGTTGATTTCCCAAGGGTAACGAATTGTACAACTTACGCTCTCTGCGAGGTCAAAAAAGGCCAAGTTCAGCTTTCTTTTTTTTTGTATTTTTGCCATAACAAAACTGTTGAATCCTTTTTGATATGCGCTCACTTTTTTTTCGGCAAATTTTGTGGCAAATTTGCATTGCGTCTTTGTTGTTAGGTCAAACGCAGGACTATGCTTAATTTATATACACCTTAAATATAAATAAAATTAATAAATAAATAAAATATATAAATACACAAATATTTGAACAAACATTGAATAAAAAAAAAATTAGCTTAAGACAACTTTAATATGCGTTATGTTTATAAATCGTTGTCTACTCCCAAGCGCATTGTCATATAGTTTAAGTCCAATTACGTAAGTTCAAGCAACAAGTTCATAAAATATATTTGAAGCACACGACAGCGCACACAAAATATGTCGAAAAGTGTCTATAAAAATAATGATGCCTTTTTGGTGCGGCATGTAAAAGCGGTGGCAAAAAATGGTGTATACACTTAGGCGCATTTTCATATTTAATACAAGTTTATAATTTTTTTTATTATTATTTTTTTTTATAAATGTTTTATTAATGCAAATAATTTAATGCTTTATTATTATTATTTTTTTTTGTTTTTGTTATTTTTTTTATTGCATTAAATTGAAGCCTAAAAGCAAACTTCATTATCAGCAACATAATAATATCACTTTAATGGCTTCAGTTTGTTACCTTGTAGTAAATTCTTTTTCTTTGAAATTTGTTAAATTTTTATTGCATTTGTCTACTTTGGAGTTGCATTACGTGAATGACACTTTTCACTTTTGAATAATGTAAAAAGCATGTCTGTTATTTGTGCCATTTTTCATGCGTTATAGTTGCACTAAAAGGAAAAGTAAGAGGTATAACCAAACGAAGAACAATATTAGTCCTTCGATAGTTGTGCGTTTAGCAATCGAGTTAAGTACTCTTGCGTTCTGTTTGATCGTATTGTGGCATCAGACATAAAACGCAAGGCAAACTTATTTGGCTTGCATGCCACATGCCACACGACACACAGCATACACGCACTATCTCTCTCTCTGCCACTCTACCTCTCTCTATCTCTTACACTGTCTATGCTCCATTCAAACACAAATCCCAAATGGCCTTCGAGTGGTTTTTCTTTGCGCTTCTGTTTAACTTTAACTTTTTTAAGAAAAAAAATAAAAAAAAAAAAATACTTTGAAATTATTTGCACTTCAGTTCATTTTATTGTTTCGAACCTTTTTTTTTTCAAGTTGTTGCTCAAGTTGTTCTTTCATATACAATTATAGAGTTGTTGAAAAATGTTTGGGTTCAATGGTTTGCTTATTATTGGCAAATTTATTTTAATATACAAACTAATTTGCAATGCAACAATTGTCTGCCAACGTCGAAGAGAGACAGAGAGACGGAGTGACAGAGCGTGTGGTATCACTTCCGAAATGCTAAAGCAATTTCCGATTGTTTATTCCGTTATGGTTATGCTTAACAAAGTCACAAAGCACAAACCGCCAAAAAGTATGCTACGGCAAAAAGCGAGAAAAAAAAACTAGCTTAAATTATTGGCTGAACATATGGCGTGTATATGTGCAGGTATGTACATATGCATGTGTGCGAGTGCCTTTGGCAGGCCGTAACGGTATTTTGCTGTTTGTTTGTTTATAGCCGTGCTGCTGTGTGTGTGTGTGTGTGTGTGTGCATGTGTGAGACCAAAGTCGAGCTGCCAGCTGCCGCCATACTGTTTATACAGCCACATCCTGTTTGCAACATGATGTCGGGTTATCTCCTCAACTCGCTGTGTGCATGTGTGTGTGTGCTTGTGCTTGTGTGTGTGAACGATCGTTTGTTGATGCCAATTATGGTCTGTGTGCATATCCTTTATATGCACGCACTTTTTTTTATATAATACTTTTTTCAATTTTTATCTCTGTGCCCTTGTTTTTGCTTTGCTCTGTTTATTCACCCAAGCCCGCCACAATGATGCTTTGCCCCACAACGAAAAAACAAAAGTGAAGCTGTTCATATAAATTAATTTAACCTGTCAATAAAATAAGAGCAAAAAATGATAGCCTGAAAAAAAAACGTGCATAAGTTATAACGATGAACAGCTAAAGAGATCCACGTATGCGACAGAAGAGCAGCAGAGCAGCAGAGCAGCGACGTATGTGTAATGAGTGTTGTGTAACGTATGAGCAACATAGCGATGAGTGGCGCGGATATAAGAGCAGTTGCCTTGAGTTGAGATGAGATGAGATGAGATGAGCAAAGTGGAGATGAAAGTAGAAGTGTTGAGGTAAAAAAAAAAATTAGTCGAGAGTAGATTTATATTGAAATGAGTGGATATAAGTTTAAATGAGATGACTTGAGATAAAAGGAGCTGAGTTGCGATGAATTGCGATGAGTTGAGATGAACTGAGATGAATTAAGATGAACTGAGATGAATTAAGATGATTTGAGATGAATTAAGATGATTTGAGATGAGTTGAGATGAACTGAGATGAGTTGAGATGTACTTAGATGATTTTAGATGAGTTAAGATGAATTGAAATGAGTTGACATGAGATGATTTGAGACGAGTTGAGATGAGTTAAGATGAATTGAGATGAGTTGAGATGAACTGAGATGAATTAAGATGATTTGAGTTGAGTTGAGATTAACTAAGATAAATTAGGATGATTTGAGATGAGTTGAGATGAACTGAGATGAGTTAAGATGATTTGAGATGAGTTGAGATGATTTGAGATGACTTGAGATGATTTGAGATGAGTTGAAATGAGTTCAGATGAGATGAACTGAGATGAGTTAAGATGATTCGAGATGAGTTGAGATGAGTTGAGATGAACTGAGATGACTTGAGATGATTGGAGATGAATTAAGATGATTTGAGATGAGTTGAGATGAACTGAGATGAATTAAGATGATTTGAGTTGAGTTGAGATGAACTGAGATGAATTAAGATGATTTGAGATGAGTTGAGATGAACTGAGATGAGTTAAGATGAACCTAATTAAGTTGAGATGAGTTGATATGAGTTAAGATGAGTTGAGATGAATTAAATGAGTTGAGATGAGAGGATTTAAGATGAGTTGAGATGAACTGAGATGAGTTAAGATGATTTAAGATGAGTTGAGATGAGTTAAGATGAGTTGAGATGAATTGAGATGAGTTGAGATGAACTGAGATGACTTGAGATGATTGGAGATGAATTAAGATGATTTGAGATGAGTTGAGATGCACTGAGATGAGTTAAGATTATGTGTCCTCTACAAGAACAACATTGATCGCCGAACTCCGTGCGTTGAATCGAGTTTGGACAGCACAGTCTGACTGATGTTGGTCGGACTGGTTGGCCACTTTGTTTGCACAACGCCACTTGTCACTCTTAATTAATATTTCAATGTGTTTGCACTTCCCACAGCCAATGCAATGCACCTTGTTGTGCCCTCAGGTGTTTTTGTTAAAAAAAATTAGTTCTTTTGTCTTCTATGAATTACCGACAAACACTTTATTGAAATTCCATGAAGCGTTCTTCATTATTTTTCCAACTTTAATACCATTTCACTTTGTTCATTTTGCCTGCATGCAAAAATGGTCAATGGCATTTTCATTTAGTCTTTTGCCTTTTAGCATTATTGTCGTTGTTGCTCTGCATTTTTGTCACTCTTGTGCTCTGAAAGTGAAAATAAACACAAACAAAAACAAGACAAGAACAAAAATGTGCATAAAAATGCTGCTCATTCTGTTTGCTAATTTTTTTTCGTTTTATAAGTGCTTCACTGCTTAAAGTTACTTTTACACTTTGCCACATCGCTGTGCTACAATTTCTTTCACCTTCTTTTTTGTTTTTCGTTTTACTTTTTATAACCATTCTTATAACCTTGCATCCTTTTATACTTTCATTTTATCTATTTGACTTTCATGTTTGAACTTATTCATCGACTCCGGTTGCTCACCTGTTTTTACGACGTGCCACCAACTTTTGCTCCCAACACTACACAAGCCATTCTGTCTGACTGTCTGTGTGTCTGTCTGTCCTTCGAGCTGTCATGCTGTTCATCAGTTTACCAGCCAGCGAACCGACCAACACTTATCGTCCATCAAATGCTCGTTTATCCAATGAATATTGCACTAAAATTGCTGTACAAGGGCGTAGCCAGCCAGCCAGCACTGCCCCCCAAAGGGTTGTCCAGACGATAGATGGCGCTTCATTACGTATGCATTTTCTTTGCTATAATTTAAGCATTTTCAGATTCTATTCATTAAGTTTTCTTAGAATTTTTTTTTTGTCTCATCAAAGCTGTATTGGGGGGGGGCAGGGCGTTTCAAGGCTTTTGATAGCCCTTTTTTTGTGACGCCCTTTTTGTAGACTGCATGTAGTAAAAGTGTAATAAAAAAAAACGAAAGTATGCAATGCCACTTTGCCACTTTATCGCATTGCGTCATCTTGCCCATATTGATACCGCCGTTGTTAGTGTCGCTGTTGTTGCCCCATCGACTGCAGCCGCCGCTGACGTTGTCTCGTCGTGTTAGGTTCACTTTAACTTTGCTATTTCGTTGTAGCATCGCGACCGTTGCGACATCAACGGCAACAGCAACTTCACCCTTGTCTCTGACCCTTTGCCCCATCGTGGCAACATAAAATATTTTATGCTCTCGTATTTATGCGCGAAAGTATGCGACAATTTTGTTTATTCTGCAACAGTCGAGCGTCGCGATTTTAGTCCGCCTTTTTGTGTGTGTGTGTGTGTTTGTGTGTGTATTTTTTTTTTTTTTGTTTTTTCCACGCACATTTTACAAATTTTCAATTTTCACGCACGCCGCACAGCAGAAAACAGCGTAAAGCAAATAAAAGTAAATAAAATTTAATAAAACATCAAAAAAGAAAAAAATACACCTGCCAAAAAGTATGCAACATAATTTTTTTTTGCTTGCATCTTTGGTTGTTAATATGAAAAATAAATTGCTTTGCCGATTTTTTTGCCCTTCTGATTTATATTTCGTTTACTTTTATTTTGAAATTTTTTCATTGCTTTTTTTTATTTTTCTTTTTCAATGTTTTTTTTTTTTTGCGTATAACGAAAATAAAGCAAAATTTTTTTCACAATTTTTCTGTATTTTAAATCATGTTCAGTTGTCTGATGTATGGCGTAACACACACATTCACACATACGTACAAGGGCGTAGCCAAGGGGTGACCCGCCCTTACAATACAATTTTGGTAGTACCAATACTTGAATTAGTTCTGATTTATGCAAAAAGGCGATATTGGCCAACCAATGCCCCTCACCGCCCCGCTGACAAGCTGTTTACGCTCTGGCATGCGTGCATGTTATTTACATAACAAGTGAATAATTATTATAACCCTGAGGGGGCATGACATTTAGCCCACAGATGACGCTCAGCATTGTCGTGCATGGCAACGCATGATTGAACATGAACATATATAAATCATTTACATATTACTTTGTTGCAACATCTAAAAATGCTCCCAATTGCCTTGATGACACTTTCGGCTTACCGCGCTCCACTGCACTTTGCACACCTGCTATCATGCTGCTCATTAATACATACATCATCATCATCATCATCGTCAACATTAAGAAAATGTTGCAGCTGACATGAATATATTAGATATGCTTGACAAGTTGATTGCTCATTTGATTGAGCGGGCAGATTATTCTGCGCCTTCTTCAGCGCCTTAAACTTTATTTTGAAGTTTAGCGAGAGACACTAAATTGAAATCTTTCGTTAAATAAATAGCAATTTCATTATTTGGCTATTTTTTTGGTCATACATGATCCACGAAATTTTAAGGTTAAGTTTCGTATGAGCACCGCTATCGAAAAAAGCCTATTTGTGGCTTTAGAAATTTTTATTAAAAATAAAATAAAATAAATTAAATTAATAAAAATTATTTAAATTCGTACAAGTTGTTTGGTCAAGTTGTGCCTGTGGTATTTTGTAGTGTTTGAAAAAAAAATTAAATCATTAAAAAAAATTTTTATAACTTCCTGAAAAATCAGAGTTAAATTCTGGCTTAAAATATTCTTTAGTTGAAAAAAATAAATTCGATTTTTTTTTGAAAATTTCAGTGTATTATTAAATGGTCCAAAGGTATCAAATTTTGGTCCAAAATAATCTAAAGCGGCTAACATTTTTTTTTTCGAGTCTCTTTTCATTTTCTATAACTTGTGCACTCAATTGTTCCAACGCCAATTGTTCCAAATTGTGTCGCGCACTTCACACCACTCTGGTCCATCATTATTATTGTTGTTGTTGCTTCATATATGAGTATATTATTTGGCGTTTTTCCTTTCATGCCAAAACTCTTTCCCTTTCTCTTTCGCTCCTCGATTGTCAATCTGCTTATTTGTATCGTTAAACTTTTGACTTTCGTTTCACATTGATTTATTTAACTCTCCCCTTCGCCGTTCCACGCCCTCTCACGCAGTCATAAAAACATTCTTTACATGCCAAAGCATAAAACATAAAAGTACCAGAAAAAAAAAACATAAAACCGAATTTCGCAACAAATGTGAAAATATTTGTTGTTGATTTATGATTTGTTAGCAATATGAGTGCTCCACAAACGATTCGCAACTTCATTAATGCGCCTGCGGTGACCTTTAATTCAATGACATCGTATTTCATGTGCCTGTGCCTGTGCCATGTGCCAGACTCCAAGGACTTGACCCAAGGGACATGTGCCATGGTTTTGTTTGCCGCTCTTGTTGTTGTTATTGAGTGAAATAATTTCGACAATTTGCGCTTACACTGAGCAAAGTATTTGTAATTTTTAAGTGTAGTTTGCTTGTTTGTTTTTGTTTTTGGTTTTTTTTTTTTGTTGTTCATATGTTTGTTTGCCACATGAGATTTCGCAGCGCGCGTGAGGGCGCTCGACTGAGCCATCATGACTGTGCAAACAAAGTGATACGAAATGAAATGAAAATTTCAAATTTCAAATCTTATAAAATTTAATAAAACTGAGAATTTTCATTAAAAGAAAGTTGTTGTTGTTGTTTTAGTTGGTTTTGCTTTCGTTTCATCATTGCGCTTGAAAGGCCGTAAGCGTTTATACAACAACATGTTTGTTAAGTATGCCGCCATGATGACGATGATGATGATGATGATGCGTTACGAGATGAGAGCTTTTCAAAGATCTTGAATTTCTTCATCTTTTGGCGTAACAAAACATAAAACTCAAAAAGGCGTGAAAAATGAAGCAAAAACAAAAAAACAGAGCTTTTCAAATCGTTGCGACAATGCGGACTTGTGTGTGTGTGTGTGCGTGCGTGTGTGCGTCTTACCATGACCTTGAAGCGCGCAGGCACGCGTGTGTAGTTAGCGAAAGCAATGAGGCAGCGGGCAAGAGTGATGATGTGTGTGTGTGTGTGGGCATGAGTAAGATCAGAGGCCAAAAGATGAAAAGGCAAAGTAAATCTCAAGCAAAGCACAACAACACAAAAACGCGTTAAATATATTAAAGCATAAGAATGGAAGAAAGCAAAGCAAAGCACAGCAAAGCAAAAAAAAAAATAAAATGAAAAGAAGTAAAGGAAAATGAACACAAAATGCGCTGTTGAGGTTTCGTCACTGCCGGCGGCCTCTGTGGGTGTCATTTCAAAAGACGTTTGCGTCTCTTCTTGGAGAAGGGCCAAGGCGTGGAACGCGGTTGACGATTCATTCACAAGCAAGCGTGCGAAGAAACGAACGAACGAAGGAACGAGCGAACGAAGGAACAAATGAATTGTGCGAATGCATGAGTGAATGAATGAAAGAACCCTGAAATGCATTGAGGCATTTTATGTTAAAAACATTGTTTGCTTAACATTTGTTGCTTTTGCTTTTTGCTTTTTTTCATTATCATTATCGTAATCATCATCATCATGTTTGCAACATCATCAGCAATCAAACATATGCCGTGCTCTTTTGCACAAGACAACGAAAACAAAATAAACCAAAATATTTCATTTAAATAATAAGAAAAAAAAAAAAGCAAAAAAAAAATAAACATTATGTTTAAACAAATCAGGTTTTTTATATGTTTTCGTTTTCATATAAAATAAAAAAAAGAATTATAATAAAAATAAAGAAATGTTAAAATTTTATGAACCATAAAACAAGTACAACATTTAACTCGCCCTCGATTCTGCGCTGCTTTACATATATTTGCGTCTGCCTGTGTGCCTGTGTGTGTGTGTGTGTGTGTGTGAAGTCGTGCGAGTTCATGTCTGCGCCTAAATACCTTCAAAGAAACAGCAACAACAACAACAACAACAACAAAAACCAATGAACGACGACACATAAAAAGTTGTTCGATTTGAAAATAATTTTGCGTTTTTTGTGCACCTTTTTTTTCTTGTATCTTTTTTTTTTTTTTGGTATTTTACAGATACTCGTTAAACTTTTTTTTGTTTTTATGTTTGCCGTTCTTTGTTCATGTTGTTGTCTATAAAAAAAAAAGTGTGGGTGCGCCCCAAAAAATAAAGGAAAGCGAAATTTCAAAATGTTGCCGTGCCGCATTTTGTTTTAAATAAAAAAGGAAAGTAAAAAAAAGAAAAAAACAAAACAAAACCCATGAAAACGTGTCAGCGCACGATTTTTCTTTACAAAAGGATATTTTGCGCTCCCTTTTTCTTCTTACTTCTTTTTTTTTTGTGTTTCATATGTCAAAAGGCAAAGTTGAAGCTCTCAAATGCTTAATGGCGGGTTGCTTTGTATGTGTGTGTGTGAGTTTGTGTATTTTCAAAGTTGAACTTTTCGGTTAAAAGTCGTCAAAATTGAAATAATTGCATTTTTATGGCACATCATTTGTCTGAAATTGTGTGGCTTGTAATTTGGTGTGTTTTCTTCTTGATCATGTTTAAAGAAAACTCGCTTATTATTTTCAAATTTAATATCATTAATGGCATGGTCTTTTCAACCAAAAACAACCAAAGGCCTATCATCATTAGCATATTTTCGCTTTCTAACCTCAACACTGTCATCAATTTATGCCAATGGACGCCGCTAAACTCAACATATTCTAATATTAGGTACGCTAATGGCTTATAGCGCACACACAACACATAAAACACTTTTGCGCTTAAGCGCGCCGAACACTCAACTGCCGTATGTGTTGTCTAAGTGCTGACTAACATAAGTGAATTCACATTAACGCTGTTGCTTGCTTGCTTGTTTGCATTAAGGTGTTGTTCTACTATAGATTTAGCACGCCAGAGCGGCGTAGAAAAACAAAAACAATGCAATTTAAGACAACTGCTCTCCTTCCGCACGCATAGCCTTGTTATACATTAGCATAAACTAATTTTCAGCATTGAATTATCGTTTTATGTGCGTCATTATTGTGTATCATAAGATAAAACAAACGACAGCCCGCTTGCTCTCATCAACGTGTCTTTGCGGGCGCACGCCATTGATAGTTCCATTCCAGTATTTCTCACTTGTTGTTGGCCGCTTGCTTTAATACAGAATTATTGTGAATATCGAAAAAATGGAAAAGTAGGAATGACACATTCTATTGCCGCTGATCATGATCTGTTTAATGTTTGTTGCCCAAAGCGCGAATTATGTTTAATTTTTACAACTTTTAGACATGTCAAAATGTTGACAATGTTATATTATACATTATATTCGTCATTTTTGCGCGACCTTTTAACATTGTCAGTATTAAATTTGAATATTTTAATAAAAATATTATAAATATAATATATAATAAATATAATAAACTATCGATTTGTGTTAACAAATATGTAAATACGCGCATTTGAAAAAAAATTGAATAAAAAAAAAATCTTACACACAAATGAGTTGTAAACTGAGACAATGACAAGAGAATTTTATTGTTCAAATAATCAAAAATATTTGCTGAACTGTAAATCATGGTTTGAACAAACAATGGAATTTATAAAAAATATGATACGATTTGTGTTTCATCATTATCAACTACAACGGCATCATCATCAACAGCAGCGGCGTTAACAGCAACAGGAATAACAGCAACAACAACAACAACGACTTTATGATGACCAACGTATTGTTATTTGCGTGCGCAATTCATGTTGGTTGAACGTCAAAATGAGTTATTGCATTTAAATGTTGATGGCAATGGTGGCATTTAACAATGTGTGCATGTATGTATGTATGTGTATATGCATGATACTCTGACTATGCCAGTGGCCAACAACAATAACAACAACAACAGGAACACCAATAGCACTTTACGCAACAAGGCAAACAAGAACTGTTGGCATGCAAACATTAAAGCAGTGATAAGTTTATAGAATGAAAATGTGCACACAGCATTAGCAGCGAGGTGTAGTGCTGTGTGTCTATGTGTGTGTCGGTGTGTGTGTGTGTGTGTGTGTGTGTTGTCTAAGCAAATTGAATAAAAGTTGCAAGTGTTGAATGTTGAAGCTGAACACACAATATGACCGAATCGATTGGGGGGGGTTTTGGGTGCTTTTGTGGCATTAAAGCAAACAGAGAACGGCAGAAGTAACTAGCATAGCAGAAGAAGAAGCATGTTAGATGGTGACAATGCTTGTGGCAGTGAAAAAGGCATGCGCAGATACAATAACGCAGACAGAATGTTTACTAAAAATCAGCTAGGCAAACGTGTGAACGAACGAACGAACCAATGGACGGCCGGCCGGACAGACAGACAGACAGACAGACAGACGAAGAGTTATTAAAAGACATTGATCAATGTAGACAAATGATACACAAATAGTATGTCCGTCCGTTCGTACAAATCAATATGATAGAAGTTGCCATTTGCCTGTTGGTTCATAGCATGATGCTTAATCAAAACCTAGACTAGCAACAGCAACAACAACAACAACAACAATACAAAACATGCGCTCTTCATACATAATTAATTTCATTTTATTGTTGTGTTTATTTGTTATTGTTTGATTTGCCTTGTTGCATTGCTTCTTCTTCTGCTTATTAGAGTTGTCGTCTGTGGCAACTTTAATAATTGTTCAATATATTTTTTATGCATATTACAGTGCTAAAACGCAAAAACAATAACAAACATTTGAAGTACAAACAAAACCAAAAACAAAAAGCGTTAACGATTTAATTAAATTTTAATATGTCATGCACAGATTAAAGTAATTTACACACTTATCGCAACACGCCCCAAACCACCCCTTCCGCCAACGCTGAACACAATTAACAAAGCTTTTTTTTTTTGGTATTACTTTGCAATATTTATTAATTTTATACCCTACAGTAACCTTTAAACAGTACAGACAGTTAACAGTTAGACCACATCAGCATAGCTCCTTCATTTCCCCTAAAAAATTGTTTTTTTTAAAATTGCTATATCTTCTAAGCTGTAAAAGTTATGAATTTTTTATGCAAGCTCAGTAAACAGACTTCTTCAAAACTGTTTACTACAAAATACTATACTCCTCGCATGGTTGCGCCGATTATACCAACAAACTGAAAATTTTCAAAAAAACCGACACCACTGTTAGTTAATGTTAATAACAGCACTGTTAGCCCCGCCTGACCAAAGACTTTGAACCATAACAGACTGCTAGCTGAGAAATCTTATGTTGCTAACATTGCCATTGATATGTTATTAACATGATTGTTGGCCATGTTGCTTACAGACAAAAAGAACTGTTGAGTTTCTTACAAAGAATAATACTTTTCTTTAGAGTTTATGTTATAGAGTATTATATTGTCGAGTATACTCGCTTGCTTGTTGCTTCTTTTAAGTATAATGTTCACTAAGTGAGTTTTCATGTTTGACTATGCAAACACACACACGCACACACACACACGCACAAATACTTAGAAACACATTAGAAGCGTTAAATAAAGCGCAGCAATATTGCACACTATTGAAGTAAACTGTACTTCAGTTACATATAAATTTAAGCCAGCAATATAAGCGTCAAAGCATAATCAATGTAGCACACACACACACGCACCCACACACACGCATAAACACACCCTTAGTTCCGTTAAGGGTGCAATTTCTTTTAGTTGTAAACTTGTTTCTTTGATGTTGTCGACAACATAGCATTTTTCGTTGGTCTCCTGTTGTTTGTGCTACGTGGGCTTAGTTTGTTGCCATGAGCGGTTGGTGTGGGAGGGAGGGGGAAGGGAGTTGGTGTATTGACACGAATAAGGTATGTTTAGTAAGCGCAATAAAGCAATCGTGCTTGGTTGCCATTGATTAACTGTCTTACTTAGTGCTTGGCATAAAGTAAACAAAACGAAGAAGAAGCAAACGAGAAAAAAATCAAGTCAAAGCGAAAGTCAAAGCAAAAGTCTCGTGCAGGCTTGCAGGACATCAACAGGCTGTCATTAAAGCAAAAGCGCACACAAACAAACCAAAAAAACGGCAAAAAAAAAAACACAGAAAAGGAGATATTTCCGGCTTTGACGAAACTTGTATCATCTGCCAACTTTTCTTATTGGCAAGCGCTTATTATAGAAGAAACATATAGTTTGCTTAAGCGAAAGGGGCATAGCCACGCCCATTTTCTAATTTGTTCTAAAAAAAATACCAATCTTCGACATCGTTCGTACACAGAGAAATACTATTTTTGTGTCTTTCGGCCTATGGGCGGTGCCACGCCCTTATTTTTATAAACTCTTAAAATTCGATTCTTATAAAATAATTTATAATACATAAAATTTCGTCTGTTTATATAATGTTAAATAAAAATTAAATTCATCTAATAAAGACCTTATTTTTGACCGATTGTTCTAACGAGATTTATATGCCATAGACGTCCGAATATCGCCAAACTCATAGCATGTCCCTATTGATGTTCTTGTGCTTACTTTTGACCAATCGTTGCCATGGCTTTTTGCTATAGTCTCGTCCTGCTGCTAAAGACTATATATGGTTTATATAGTCGGCGTTGTCGCCTTTGCTGCGTTGCAAACCTCATGACAAAGTTGATGTATTCTTTTTGCAAGACTTGAAAAAAATAGTTGTGCCGTTAATCCCAGTTAGGTTAGAGCGGACGAACGACATGATTTCTTTATTTTTGTTTTTTTTTTGCTGCCTTGCGTTTTGTATTTGACATTTCTATCAACGACTCAGAGTTAATTTTCGTGCGCAGATGATTTTTCTTTTTTCTCTACTCCCTCTACTTGGTTTTCTGTTTTCTCTTCCGCTCTTTTCATTTTTCGTATTTAACGTCAAAGTTGAAATACCTGAAAATGTTGTGAAACAAGATCAAAGCGTCAGGAAGGAAGTAAGACAGGTTGGTTAGTTGGTTAGTTGGTTGGTTGGTTGGTGGGCAGGCAGGTTGCCTGGCGTCGACAGAATACCGGACAGACAGTTGAGCTTACAAAATTCCCACTTAAGTCGGATTAAATAATTTGCGCTTGTGTCACTTTTGCTTTTTCACATTTACTCAACTTCACTTGATTTTGATTTCACTCTTACAGAAATTTTACACTTCCTTTATGAAGGGTGTGCCACAAGTGCCGAATTCTGCGTGAGATTTGCCAAATCAGACAAAAGAAAACCACATTTTATACGTTATATGCGCTCAAGAACAAAATTTGAATGTTCAATTGACGCATGTGCAGTGTGCTGCCATATAACATAAGAGACACTAAAAAAATTGGCATATTTTTGGCACACTCTTTATTTGTTGCCTTTTTTTTTTTTGTTGATATTTTTTAAGTCGTCACACCGTTTAAATGTGCTTTGTATTTCATTTGTTTGTGACCTTTTTTTTTTTTTTTTGCTCTCTGCTCTTTGTCCATTTTGGTATCCTTTGTTGTCGCTTTTAGCAAAGTTGCTTAAGCTGGGCGTCAAGTCATCATTTAAAGCCTTAAGGAAAAGTTTTTGTGTACTCGTTTTTTTCATAAAAAAGTTTCGTTTTAAGTCCTTCTTATTTTCGGTTTGGTTTTAATAGACAGCGACATGAAAAAGGATTAAAAGGGTTTTTCTCTTTTTTTTTTTTTTTTGCTTTGACTTGTCTTGGCCTAAACAAACTTTTTTGCCAACTTACTTTGTGTTATGTGTGTTGTGCTTGTTTTGTTTTTCTTGCGCGTCCGCTGCCTTACAGACAGACATTATTGAAGTTTTTGCTTTGGCACGCTTAGGCGTGATTTTTGTACGGTTATTTTTAGCTTTTTTTAAAGCCTTGAAGCTAAAGTCATGTAGTTACATTTAGTTAATGTGTTTTAAAGTAAAAGCAACAGAGAAATTGTACATGATTTGCATTTTGACTTTAATTTGATTTGTTTTTCAAGTTTGGCGTATGTGCCAGCTGCGCCTGTTTGCCATAAGCATATTCATTATTGAAAAAATGTGCTTGAAACTTAGCGTTTGAAAAACTTATGAAAAAAAATAAAAACAAAAAAAATGAAAATAATAAAAGTATAATTTGTGTTACTTTGATTTAATACGCTTTGGTCAAAGTTAAAGTGAAATTAAGCTGTGCCAATTAATTTGAGTTTTCATAGACTAATTATCGCCAAGACATGCCAAATGATTAATCGTCAAAGGCGCTTAATGAAAGCAAGTCTTATGGCATTTTTATTTTATTTATTTTTTTTTTTTCCGTTTGGTGCTAATTAATTGCATGTGCAACTAAGCCAACTGATGTCAGTTGCTTTGTATGGCTGTCTGGCTGCCACTTAAAGTCGCGTAACTGCAACTGGTATCCTCATTAGCGCTAATTAATTTTAATAAGCCAAACTGCAGTCAAAGGTGCTTACGAAGCAAAATTAATCGCTTTATCAATTATATACAAATTGCGGACAAAACAAAAGCGCATTCACAAATGAACATGTCCTTTAAAGTCGAAAGCAGCCAAAGCCACTTTGATTTGTGGCATGTGTGTTAGGGGGTGGGGAAGGCAAATGCCACACACTTAAATTTCAAAAAAAAATTGATAAAAGTCTTCAACGTTTTTAATGAAATTCTGCCGAAATCTTCTTTAAACTTGTAAGTTTTTAGTTATACTTGCTAGATGGCGCTTTTTTTAATCTTAGTTTTTTCACAACATCACTTAAAATATTATTTTTATTTAATTATTAAATAAAAATGTTAATGGAAATTAAAAAAAAAATTAAGTAAGGTTTCTAAATTTATTTAAAAATATTTTTCTCTATAAAATATAAGTCTGCACTATAAGACTTTAATCAACCGCATTGCACTTCATTATTCATGTGCCGTACTTGTCTCTTCAACATCAACTTCAGCTTGAATACCCTTTCGTAAATTGTGCTTTAATGAAGCGCTCAAGTTAATTTATTTAATTAATTTGCGGTAAGAAACTTCAAAGCGTGTCAAGATCTTCTTACTTTGATGCCTTACGCGCTTATTAAGCGATTTGAAGTTGTTTTTTTTTTTTTTTTGTTCACACCTTTTAACAAAATTGTCAGATGCAACTACAAAACGTTTAATTTATGCTAAAAAAAAAAAAACCCAACGAAAAAGGAAAAAAAACAAAAATGCTGACAAAAAGTCTATTTTTTTTTTTATAGAAGTTTAATCCGCTTTGCCATGTGGCGCGCGTTTACAAAAGGAAATTAGTTTTCCTTAAGATTTCCTTTTGTGCAGGAATTCGTAACGCAACGTTGACAATCAACAAACAAACATGACAGAATAACGCGAAGACAGCACAAAAGTGTTGTTGTTGTTGTTGGCTGTTGGTTGTTGGTTGTTGGTTGTTGACAACGACGGTTGACGTTGTTGTCATTGACGAAGGCGCACGGCAAAGTTGAAGACGTTTATGAAGATGATAAAGAGCTTGGCATGTTGCTCAAGATGATGATGATGATGATGATGATGACGATGATGATGGTGTTGATGGCACTAGTTGAATTTTATATGAAGCGCGTAGTTTCTACAACAACAACAACAAATGATAAGAGCAAAGCAGTAGAGCCAAGTGCCAAGGCGAAGGCGAAGTACAAAAAAACCATTTGTCGTTACATAATCGCTGCAAATTTAAAGCGGTTTAAGTCTTTGGCATCGCTTTCACTTGATTTGCATAAAAGACAACAACAACAACAACAACAACAACGACAACGACAACAACAACGTTGACATTGTTGACAGTGAAGTGTCTTGCTCGTGCATAGCATACTTGATGGCGCCCAGCCAGTAGCAATTGTGCGCCTCGACCTGTCTTAGTTACTTCCTGTCTGTCTGTCTGTCTGTCTGTGTCTTCCTTTAACAAAAGCGGAAACGTAAAAAGTATATTCAAATAATGAAGAGCAAAACAAAAATAGCGTCATAAGAAAACCAAAGTTGTCAACAATGCATAAAGGAGGAAATGTATTTAAGAACATATTTTTTTTCCCCCATTTTTTAATATTTTTATATAAGACACATGTGTTTGTATAAGTCTGCACATGACATTTTGTCAGCAAGTATTAATTTCCTGTATTTAAAACAACTTGTGGCTGACTTGTGCACACACACACAGATACACGAAGCAACACAAACGCCATTGTCCATAATCTAACTGTTGAATGACTTACACATGTCTGCAATCAATGGCCTCAAGCGCGCTTTCATGCACGCATTGATGCGTGCGTTATAAGCCATCATTATTATTGATGCAGAAACTTTGACTTTCACGCTTGTCTTCATGCAACGTTTCGTTAAAATAAGTGAGCAAACGCTAAACAAGGACTTTAAGTGGCAGTGCACATTAGACTGCCGTATGTTACATGTGTCGCCATGTAACATAAGACTTTTATTTATAACTAAGCATTAAAAAAGCCATAAAACTATTATTACACTTTAATAGACAAAACAAAGCAAAAAAAAACAACAACAAAAACAAAAAACCACAAAAATTTATGTGCATTTACATTTAAACAATTTATTTTCGTAGTGAAGTTGGCTTCTTTAACACGTTAACACTTCAAACTTCTGCCTTTTGTGTGCATGTGTGTGCGTGTGGTGTGTGTGTGTTTTTTCAATGAGAACTTTGCCGTTTAGTTATATTTCCAGTTTGTTCTACGTCCTTACGTTTGGGCTTGTTTTATTATATTACTGCAAACACACGCACTTCTGGTCAGAGCAGTGAAGGGAAGGGCATTCTATTATGTGTGTGTGTGTGTGTGTGCGTGAGTGTTTGTCTAAAGAAGTAAAGTTGTGTTAGGCGAAAGTTGCTGTGAAATACTCAACTTCGTTACAAACAACTTGAAAGTAGTTTTGTAAACTATTCCCATTGAAACCGTCACTTGTACTAAAAAAAAAAAAAAAAAAAACAACTACAACAACAAATCATAGCCAGATATTTTCGGTTTGTTGTTCTGTGCCACCTCTCTATACTTTCTCACTTTCTCTGCCACACTGTCGCTCTGTCACTCTAAACAAGATGCCAACGTTTATTAAGTTTAACGCCACCAACTGATGAATGAAATTAGTTTTGACTCTATTTTGATTCATTACTCAAAAGATTGAAAGTTTCGCAAGACAAGATTTTCTAGTTAGTTATTAATAAGTTGATACAAAGTTATGTATGTACTTATGTATTGCCGCCAAATAGGATTTTCTTGAAGTTTAATTTGAAGTGAAAACTCTAATTGAATTAAAGGATCTGTTTAATTGTGTTCATGGTAGTTGAGTTAAAAACCATTAAGTTGATTAAATGAGTTGCTATAAGAACACTTAAGACCAATTTAAAGACTATGCGCTTAATTAAGAAGATGACTTCGGCAATCATATGAGATTTTTCGCATGAGACTTTTTTTTTCACATATTAAACAGTTTTAATTAACTGATTGGTTGAAGCAAACCAAAGCATCGTCAATAGATAAGCCTATCTAAAAAAAAGGCATGAGCGCAGCACAACCAACAAGCTGTTGTAACCAATGAGGGGCACATTGTGTAAGCACTTACGAGTGACATTGAGACAATCTTAGCGAAATCAAAGTTTGCCAAACTGAACCGAACCGAGCAGAGCAGGAGCACGAACACAAGCCGAGGCCGCACTCACAGCCACAGAGACCTCAGGTCGTTGCGCGTACACAAACAAGAGGACGTGCCCACACAATGACGAGACTCCTTCTTATTCTTATTATTATTATTATTGACGTGCGACGTTTTCAGGAAATTGAAATTGAGTTATGATTATTGTGCGGTGGCGTGGTAAACATTTTCAAAAATTGTCTTTAAATTTGTTTACAACCTGCAAACAGACGGTGAGCATGTTGTACAGTAAACGCACACCTGAGTGAACACTCAAAGCTAAACACACCACAAGAATTGTGACATTTCGTAATAGAGCATTTACTGTAGTTCTTTAAGAGGTAACAAGGAGCTCTTGACGTCGTTCCTATCATGCATAATCTGACAACCGGCTGTTCGTCTATTTGCTTACTGTAAAAGGAGAAGGCGTGCAAAGTAGTTGGCGCGTGGTTGTATGTGTTACAACTTCTTGAGAAAACTTCGCAAAATTTCCAAGCAAATAAAGTCTGTTTTGCATAAATTCTTGTGCCCTTGGTGTTAATTTCAATATGATAACAAACGCACAACTAAATGCACGCCCGAAAGTATGCACATATAAGTGAAACTAACGTGTGAAAATTCAATAACGGTCTTTAAAAAAGGCATATTTTGTTAAAATTTTAATAAAAATTATGCGAAGAAATATTAAAAGTAAAATAACATTTTGCGCGCATTTCGCTGCCTGAAGTTATGCAACAAAATTTAAACATTTTATGCACAATTTAAGTAGAAAACTAATCTAAGTACAAATTATAATATTTTTAATATAATTTATTAAATTATTATTATTAATAGCATGTTATATTGGTAGTTAATACTAACAATAAAAAAAATATATATTTTTACATAAAAATAAATATATACTTATATATTTTTTACCAAGTATTTTTACTCAAATTTAAATACAGTTAGTCTTAGTGATATATTTTTTTTAATTTCGAATATTTTTTTTTTTTTTTTGTAATTATAATAGTGTAAAGCCCCAGTAATACAAACATATGTATAAATAAATAATTATAGTATTATAATTAATGCAAAATATTTAAATATTTTATAATTATTATTTTTTTTATTGAATTGACTTTGTTCCCTTTAATGTTAAAACCAAAACAATTTTTTTCTTAAATTTTTTTCAGTGTATCTGTGTTTAGCCAAAATACAATAAATCCCCTCCCAGTACCTCAAAAAGTATTTTTGAAAATTCAAATAAACCAAAAAAAAAAAATAAAACTACTTTGAAAAAATAATTGATTAATGTTTATTTAAAATTTATGATGCGAAACACCAATGAAAAGTTTTGAAAAGAGAAAGTTTAAAAAACAACACATATTGCGTATACGTTACATTCTGAAGAAAAAAAAAATATTTACCAAAAACATCAAGAAATCAATCAATAAAAAAAAGTATGCAAAAAAAATTCTAAGACGCCGAAAGTGTAAACATCCGAACAGTGACAACATTCTGCAAACAAGACAAGTAATAATAAAAAAAACATATAAGCAAATAAATAGAAACAAAAAATTCAAAAATATATCTGAAGTAAAACAAAAAAAAAATAATTCAAAAACTTAAATTCTGAGAATAATTTGAAACATATTTGAAACAAAACAATAAGACAAAAAAAATATTAAGTTCAAGTTCAAAATCAAGCCCAACATAATCCAGTCAAAAGTAATATCAAATCCAAACCAACTAAAAAAAAATCAGAACAAAATTAATCGATTAAAAAGCCAAGCCAAACCAAATTTAAAATTCAAAACCAAAACCGAAATCAGCTCAAAATATAATAAACTAAATAAACTTTAAAAAACAAAAAACCAAACTAAAAGAAACACACATCGCAGAACTTGAAACGTGAAAGCAGTACTGCACCATTAGTCAAGCCAAAACGCCATGCACCATGTCAAAACTAAGGCAATACAGGTCTATGGATCAGCCATCAACATCGGCAGCCTTACGCAAAAAGTTAGCAAAGCGAATCTTGTAAACTATCGTTAAAAAATAAAAAATAATTAAATCATTATACAAAAATTTACTATTTGTATAAGCCTCTATTTCTGTCTGACTCTCTCTCTCTCTCACTCTCTATCTCTCTGTCTCTCTCTCTCTCTGCCTCTGTCGCTATTTCGATCTTATACTAACTCACTTGTATGCTCATTGTCAATATGTCTGTCTCTCTCTAGCTCTCTATCCCTTTGCCTTACTTATACAATACGTTTTGCTATATGAGAACTCATGCATATTTTCTTCTTATTATTTTTCTGTCTGTCTGTCGGTCTGTCTGTCTCTGTTTTACTGTAAATTTTTAATCTTTACATAATTTTTTTCTCTTTTTTTTTTCTATTTATTTTTTGTTTTATTGTTGACCTTAAATGCTGCGTAAATAAAACTTGTCATTATTTTTTCTTGCTACAATCATAAATTTCTGGTCGAATTTCCTGCGGCTGCTGAGGCATTCATTGCTTTTAACTTTTTGTTGTATGCTTTATTTTTGTTTTATGTCTTGCCGCAAACGAAAAAAACAAAAAAACAAAAACAAAAACTATACAAAAAAAAAAATCTATAAAAAAATTGACTATAATTTGCTATAACAAAAACCAAAACAGTAAAAAATCATTTACATTTTTTCAACTATAAAACAAGCTGAGACATGCACCCAGCAAAAAAAAAAAAAAAATCAAAACCTTTGCCATAAAACACTTCATTGCATGCGCCATAAAAATGTGTGTTGCATGACGCTTTATATCATATTTTGCAAAGCTTTTTCTTTAGAACACAAAATTTGTATTATTTATAACACCGAAAAGCCTTTCCTTTGCTATAAAACAATTTTGGTTTTCATAACTTAAAGGATACAATGATGACTTTCGGAGCTTTAGCACAATTATAAGCTTAAAAGTTTGATGGGCAGCTCAACTCCTCTTTTAAGGCCTGAGACAATTTGCAGCAAAGTTGTGCTTTTCTCAAAGCTTTAAGAGAACCAAGCTTTGAAGATTGTACAAGCTGAGCTTCGAATTGTTACCTCTTGAGCTTTCACTGAGCTTTTAAATCAATTATTAAAACCGAATGAAGCTCTTAAATTCTAACGGAATGTAGCTTCAAGCAACGACATTCTAATCCTGTCGAACAATTCATCACAAAGAAGAGCTTTTCCAAAATAGTAATATACTTTGAATTCGACGATTTTGAAACGTATCAATTTGAGCTTTAAAATTTCTGACTAAGAAAAATACCTCTTCTGTTGTAGCATATCAAAGATTTAAAATTATATGTTTAACACTTAAGTTCTAAAATCAAAAACAATAACTATCATATATATCATATCATAACTGTATGTATCACCTTAATAGATCAAACAAAAAGCGTCTTCAGCTTTTGCATGTTGCAGCTTATTTCTCATTTTAATTACTTGTAAATACAACAACAGACTTTTTCCAGACTTTATTGCATGCACTCGCCTATAATCTATGCTATTTACTTACATTCATAGATGTCTGTCTGTTTGTCTGTATAACAACATTGCCTTGAACATATGCTTACAGGAACATGACATCGGTATGCTTTGTCTGCAATTTGCCCATAATGTCCCACCAAGTTGGCTTGGTGTGGCAGGGCGGCAATGGCTGGGACGATTTGGTGCGCGAACAGGTTAGTGCCACCCGCCACTTGTTTGATAATTTCTTTTTTTGTATAACATTTATATATTTGATTTGTGCCATCAGTTGGAGGAGTCAACAATACGTCAAAGGCTTGGTGGACGGCGAGATTCAGCAGCACAGATCGGCGGTACACCGCCCAGTACATCACCACCGCCGGGCATACAACGACGTCGACGCAGTTCGCTCGCCCAGCTGACTGATATACTACGGGAATGGAGCGGCGGCGGCTCGAAACATGCACAGTCATCGCAGCAGCAACAGGGCGCCGCCTCACGGAGCAGCAGCACGAGTAAGGCGCAATTGAATCGTCGTGAGACATTGGCCGATCTGGCACGGAGTCTGCCGTGGCGTACATCGACGACAGATGCCGGCGCCAGTACGAGCTCGAATACGACATACATTGCGCCGCGCAAGCGACGTGAATCGAGCGCGGACTCTGGCATGCGTGGCATGCGTTCGAATACTAGGCGTGAATCGAATACGGCGGAGTTTGTCAAGCACTGGAATCGACGTGAGAGCACAACCGTTGAAGAGACAAGCGTAATGACCGTGCCCGTGGTTGTCGAGTGCGCGCCGAAGAGCGTAAGTTCATAACCCACGTACTACTTTATATGCCATACACACACACACACACACACTCTGACTGACGGACTAACTGTCTGTCTCCACTCACACACTCCACACTCTTTCACTCAATAAGTCAAACATCCAACCAACCATTCATCCATCTTCTAACCATGCAACCACCAACCATCCATGCATTATCGCCTATATCGTCTTCACCTGCCTCCTAACTCACTTCAGGCCTCCCGACGTGGTTCCGGCGAAAGCTACCCATCCGGTCGACGCGACAGCGCCATCGGACGTGCAAGCACACCAACACCGCCGCCACCCAAATACCAACTAACCAAGAAACGCGACTCCCTCGCCGCACCCGAATTTCCCAATTTCCGTCAGGAGCAACGTCCCTCGACCAGCTCTGCCGGTTCCGATTCAACACCGTTGCCTTCTACAAGCTCTTACTGTCAGCAGCAACATTACCATCATCACCACCACCAACAGGTCGACACCGGCTGCCAAGCTCTCCCACCGCCGACAATTATCACCAGCTCGGTGACACCGCCCGCAACCAGTCCGACCGCGCCGAAAGGCCGTCGCGACTCGACCACACAATGCGGCCGTGTCAATCGTCGTGACTCCAAGGCGGGCATCAGCCCTGAGCGTGCGCCGCGTCTACAACGTCTACAACGTCAGGCTACCGCATTCGATGAGAGTTGCCTGCCTGGCGGCAGTCGACGCGGCTCACAGCCAGCGCTGAGTCCCGATCCGCCCGAGGACTGTGAACGACGTGCCTCACGGCGTGACTCGCTATCGCCAGACAGCGCATCACGTGCCGGTCGGCGTGACTCACGCACACATCTATCGCCCGATCGCAGTCACGATCGTGATGGCAGTCCACGTCGTCATACGCTACGGCGCCAGAGCTCATCGGCCGCGCGCAGTCCACGTTCACCTGATTCGAATAGTTGCTCATCGTCACGCGATCCAAGTCCCTGCTCACGGCCGCCGCCACTAACCGTTGCCGAGCCAAGTCAACGGCCGGCAATACGCCGTCAATCGACTACCGAAGAGATTCTTATTGCACGCGGTTTTCGTCGCCAATCGACAACGGAGGAGATGATACGCTGTCGCAATTTTCGGCGTCAAAGCTCACAGAGCGATGATGTCTGCCGGTGAGTACCATGGGCCATATTTTATTTTTATGTATAAAAAATCACCAGTAAAATATAGAGCATATATTCACGCCACTCACCATCTCTCCCTCTCATCTCTCTCTCTTTCATACTGTTTACACACACTAATTGTTGGTATTTACATACGTGTAGATTTAGAGGAAGGCGTGATTCATCAGCTCAAATAATTGACGGCACAATTGGCACGATGACTGTCGAAACCACAAGCACTTTTTTTGATTCAAGCACGCAAACCGGTAAGTCAAACGCATATCTTATTACTTTCTTTGCAATTTTACGTTTAAACACATGAAAGCCATTAGGCACATGCAACATGTTGCAACATGTCTGTTGGCTAATTTATTTGAAACGTGATTGCCTTTTTAAAACGGTTGCAACGGCTTGTTGCATTATAAATCCTACGTAAAGTGGCACCTGCGTCGTGTTATTGCAACGCTGAATTGAGGCCACCATCCATCAGAAATGTTGCCGCACAGCCGCCCGACCATGAAGTCAGTCAATGCACTTACTTTGCTGCTTAATTGCATGTCATTGTCATTTAGTGCTTAAGTGGTTGCCTAAGTGGCCTAAGTGCTTGGCTTCGTTCTTTGTAGGTCAATTAGGCAACATGGAATTCTACAATGGCGCTAAGATATTTTTGTATCCAAATTATAAGAATTTATTTTTTTACTTCTCCTTGCTCCCTTTTAAATGTAGGAGCTCTCTCTCTGTCTCTTTGAAATCCTTATTTAAAGTATTTTGAAATTTAAAAGTGAAGTTTCGTATTCTTTTTCTTTGTATTTTTTCGGTCTTATATAAAAACCGTAATTTGCACAAAGTTGAATACGAAACCTCCTTTTAGTAAAGTTCAGGCGGGATTTCAACCAAGAAACAGATTGATTCGAATTGATTTTTGTGTGAGGACTTTAACAAAATAAACTTGCTTCTTTTATTGTAATTTGAATTACTAACAATCTTACAATTTGAAGTCTTACAATTTGAAATCTTACAATTTGAATTACAAACAATCTTACAATTTGAATTACTAACAATCTTATACAATACTATATGAATTTACGAATACTATACGAATTTTGATATTGGAAAATTTTGAAGAGGCAACGAAAATATATCCTCTAATAGTATGTCTATATACATACTAACTGAACAATAAAGATACTTAACATTTAAACAGAAATTCGTGTAGTCAATCGTAGTCGTAGTTACCAGCTTAATTATCATCAAGGTCAATCACTTCAATCAATTCGAGCGCCTCTGGCTTATCCTCTTCCTCAACTCTTCCGCTATTTTAATTACTGTTTCCTCTTCTGTATTCTCGCCAGAGGTATCGCCATCAGTCAGCATATTATTGGCAGTTACTGGCAGTTGAGGGATAATGCCCAAAAATTGGCCGCAGTTCCTAATCAGATTTTTTATGGATTGCGGCCAGCCAATGCGACTTATTAGACTTTTTGGGGGTTGAGCCTTGAGTGTTTTGGCTAAACCAGTGCGACGGCGTCGCGACTGGATTGACGTTTTGCTTTTACGAGCACCCAATTTGCGTGCCATTTTATTAACTTTTTTTGTAAAATTTTTTTCTTTATATTCTATTAAGATTTTTTATAAATTTTAGATTTTATTTTTTTACTAAAAAATTGTACTTGTCTCGTCGACGAATATTTATAGAATGACTAAAAATCAGAATTTATTGAGCTCGAAAAATTTTATGAAAAAGCAATGGGTACTTGATCAAAAATATTTTATTTTTTACTTAAAATACACAAAAAAAAATTTTGTATGTAAAAGAATATATTAAACGATATTTATGTGCATTAATTTTAAAGATAATGTTTTAGCTAAATTATATTTAACACGAAAACTGAACGATACATATAGTCTTTGGTAAACACAAGAGCGCCTAGAATGGACTTCTATGTCATCAATGCACATAATTCTACAAGCAGAGCAAATATTTGATGACTTTACAGTGTACCAATTGAATTTGTTTTGAATTAAAAACATGGCACACTTTGTTTGTATTGTAAGAAAAAATATTTCACATGGCATGGACGATTCTACCATTACTGTCCCACTATTTGGTCTGAGCTTATAACTTGGATATTTATGTATACATTTCTAATAACCATAAGCGGCTTAGGCATTGGGACATTACAAATGTCCAGCAGACAAGCGGTAACAATATAGACAATTTTGTTCGGCCGACTGAAATTCGAGTCGGTTATTCACGGTTTTCTTGGCTACTTGACTGCTTGCTACTTATACGCCTTAATCCATGCCACTCACGACGTCTTATGTTGTGTATTGGAACCCATGATTGCAGAGCGTTCATCCGGCCATGGGTGATGTTTGTTTAAGAAAAAGTAAAAGTAATTGTGAGATTACTGAACCAGGGTTTTAAAATGCATACGACCCAGAGAGATGTTCTCTAGTTGGTGTCACTGTATATATATTTAGGCCTAGGCCAAGGTCTACATGAGTTCACAATGAGAATCTTGGATGAACTGGCAGACATTAACATATTGGATCTTATTGGCTGCTTGTTTTGTTTTATAAACATGAACTATCTGCATAGACCCTATAAATCTTAAACACGGAGGGTGCATGGTATCAAAATGTGGGAATCTGAAATTTTTTTTTAAGATTATTTTTTTTTTAATTTAAAAAAAAAATTTTTTGTTAATTTTTTTTTTTTGACGTAAAAATCAAAGTCGACAAAATGTCTGAAAATTTTTTTTCTGAATTTTTTTTTTCTGAATTTTTTTTTCAATTTTTTTTTTTTAATTTTTTTTTTTTAATTTTTTTTTTTTAATTTTTTTTTTTTTTTTTTGACGTAAAAAACAAAGTCGATAAAACGTTTTAATTCAAATAATTTAATTCTCTGTACTATAATTAATTATTTAATTAGTTTTTATAAATTCTATTTTTAAAAAGTTAAGAAAATTTACGCGCCAACTGAAAACCCCAAAAGCTGAGGGTTGAAAAGCTCAAAACATTTTCGCGCCAAAGTGAAAATCCAAAATTGACAGTTGGAAAGCTCATGAGGACAGACGCTCTTCACTAACTGCTGACAGTTGGCCGACTGCCAATAACAAGAACAAGAGTGGGAACCCTTCTTTTTTGGTTTTTTCTTTATTATTCCAACAGACACCTTACCAAGCCACTTCCCCCCTCCCTGAAACCAAATGGGCATACAGCGCTGATACTTGTCAAATTGTGGGCTTTTTTTATTCTTTGTTTGAAAGAAGCTTTTTAAATACTTTGCGCTCTTTCTCGCTCTCTCGCTTTCTCTGTCTCTCTTGAAGTTGTGCTCTAATAGCAACTGTCAAATATTTGCTGCTGTTGCTGATGCTGCCGCAGCTGCTGCTGTTGGTGCTTCTTCTTCTTGTGCTACGTCTTGTTCTTCTTCTTCTTTAGTTTATTCACGCTGCTGGTGAACTGTCAAAATGTGAAATGTGCGTGGTTGAGACCTTTAAGGATTTCATACCATGCGCGTTCATCAGTTTATGTTGAAAACGCGAACGAACAACAACGAAAAGAGCGCACTGAAAAAAACAAAATTAAATAAATAAATAATCAAGCGAAAACTTCGATACGCCAAAAAGACAAAAAAAAAAAAAAAAACAATAAAACACAAACAATTTATAAATTATTATAATAATAATTTTTGAAAATCAAAAAAAAAAAAAAAATTTTTTTGTATTTTTTTTACATAAAAAACAATATATCAAAATTTATATCAACAAGCATAGAACAACAAATTGAAAAAAAAAAAACCAAAAAAATAGAAAAATATTAACAAAAACCAATTAGTTGTAATAGAAATAGCAAATTTAGTAGTTTACGTGTAACGGAATTATTGTTAAACATTTATTAGCATTAAAAAAATATACAACAATTTTTTTTACATTTTTTTTAACGCACAAAATAACAAAAAATACAAATTGAAATTAATACGGTGCTAGTGTTCATATTATTAGCAATAGAATTTTTTTAACGATAGCAGAATATATAAATTTTTATTTTTAAGATAACGGAGCATAAGTTTAGGCGCGTGCTATAGGGACAACAACGCAAGGAACCACAATAAAAACAGAGAGCAGTAGCAGCAGCGACGGCAGCATAAAAACAAGGCGCCGAATCGTGTTGAGTTGAGTTCGTTTCAGTTCAATTAAGTTCATTTCAGTTCAGTTCAGTTCGATAGAAATGTGTGAAAGTGCTCATGAATTTATTTGTGTGTCTCGTGCCGCCAAAAGCATGCAAAGTGTTGCCTACAAGTCGTTGCACAAGCAGTCGGCATTCTGTACGAAATCTTTAACTCATCGTACGATGCTTTAAAGTTTATGCCAGCCTTAAAGTAGGCAACACTTTTTGTATTAACTTAAAGCGCGCACGTACATTTTATTTATACACAGAATTGTGTTTTTTTTTTTTTTGTTATTTTTCTCGTTCTCGTTCTTTTTTTTCTGTCTGATTTCGGTGCTCTTATCTGTGTGTGTGTCGATTTTTTTTTTTCTCATTTATTTTTCGGCTTTCTTTTCTTCTTTGTGGTCGTAGTAATTCCTGGCATACACACAAGCGTACACCCACGCAGCGCGTACATTGACGAATCTCGTGTACATGGCCGTGTGGCCCTGTGTGTGGCTGTGTGTGTGTGTGTGTCTGTGTATTGGCGCGCTCGATTTGCTTTCCATTAAGTTTTGTGTGTGTGTGTGTCTTTTTCTCATGTCGCTGCAACTGAAATGAATTTGACCAAAAAATATGCTTTACAAAAAATATGAATTCATATATATTGTTTATTGTTTTTTTTTTTTTTTTGGTGATTTGTTTTGTTTTTTTTCTGTGCGCAACACTTTCGTTGACAACAACAACAACAACAACAACGATGACAACAATAATAAAAGTAGCATTCCAATAAGCAAAATTTCGACACACAAGCATGAGTCGTTTGAAAAAGGTGCGTAAAACTGTCTTTTATTTCATTTTACATTTTCGATATTTACATTAAGCTTTAGCGCAGCTTAAGTTTCATTCATGAACACGCACACATACACACACACACACACACAAAAATACAAACATGTTACAGACTCACACAAATACACATTTAGTCGGTCAATGAATCAGTGTTAAAGTTCGTTCAGGTTCAGGTTCACACACCCTCAAAGCAGACACCACCTTTTTTGTCCTAATGAATGGCTGTATGACTCACTGACTCACTGACTGACTAACTGACTGGCTGGCTGACTGCCTGGCTGCATAAATAAATGAATGAATGTGCGAGTGAGTCAATGAATGAATGTATAAATGCATGAATGAGTGAGCGAAATGCAAATAGCAAAAGATTTTTAAAAGTTAGCGTCAAGCAAACAGGCAAACAGCCAAACAGGCAAACCAAGCGTGCCTCAGAGGGTGGCAGACGAAAGAGTCAAAGCGACATACTGGCTGACAGCCAAGCCATCAACTTGCACTTGGCCCTGAATAAGTAAGCGAAACAAATGAAACGAACGCACAAACGAATGAATGAATGAATGAATGAATGCTGAAAGCATAAGCATGAATGAGTGAATGAGTGAATGAGTCAATGCTTTAATGTCTTAATGAATGAATCCGTGCATGCATGTATGTGTGCCTCATTGAATGTCAGCATGCAAATATAATATGCCATTTTCAATGCAACAAACAGGCTCAAGTCAAAATAATAAACACAACAACTCAAATCAAACTTAAATTCATTGCGTGCAACAAGTCTTACAATTTGTGCGCTTTTGACAAAGAAATGTGTGTTCGATTTTTTATAAAAACGGAGAAAATTTGATAATTAAAACTTTCCGACATCTTTCTGAAGGTCTTCGGCTGTTTTGATGTCAAGACTCAAGCCACACATAGGTCAAAATATCATTCGTTGCAAGCCATCAAAAATAATGTTGCAATATGATCAAAAGAAGTGCATTGTGACTCAAGTTCAAGTGAGCTTAGCTTGAGACAGTTGCCAACACTAATTTCCTCATAAGATAAATCTCAAACAAGCGCATAAGATAAATCTCATAAATCTCATGTGTCTTGTTCCCAATTTTCGTTTGGTTTTTATATAAAGATAGTATGTTGAATGCAAGTTCGGCCTATATCGACTTCTCTATATAACTAGAGCTTATACTTGTACCCATTTTTTTGTAGGCTTGTGTAATTCAATCAATTCAATACAAAAGTAACTTAAAATCATTTTCCATATATGAGCAAAACTTACGCCAAAGCAAAACCATAATTCATTTGCAAAGCGACGGCAATTTTGCCTTTAAAAAAAATCATTGCATACTTCGTTGCGTATTTTCGCCTCGAACCATTTGACTATGAATAAATTGTCACTTAGCGTCGTTTGACAAAAACAAAAAAAAAAAACATTTGTAAAATAATATATTATAATTAAATATTAAAAAGCCACGAAATAAACACAAAAGGGAATTTTAAAATGTTATTACAAAAATTTGTAATGTTTTAAAATTTACATTTACGCAAAAGGCTGAACTATTAATAAGTGTCATGTGTCAAAGTTCAGTTGCCTTCATTTTATTCAATTCATTATGATAAATTTCAATTTGATATTATTATAGTTTATTTGCCTATCAAGTGAATTTTCAAAGCTTTGCCACAAAATGCGTTTATTTTGCATTGCCTTTGTATCTTGATAATAATATGTTTGCTGTCACTATTTAATTAATGCCCTAAGCGACATCAAAAATAACTGATTCTCTTTATCGTTTTTGAATTTGATTTTTGTGTCAAAAATAATTTGTGGCATTTGCCATTATAAAATATAATTTGATGTGTGCATGTGTGTGTGTGTGTGTGCGACTCAGTTTACAAAAGTGTATTGTTCGTGTATTTGTGGTTTTTGAAATTTTCATTGTTGTTCGTACAGAAACTATCAATTTTGGCTTTTAATGAGCTTATCAAATTAAGGCTTTGACACAATAAGCAAATGAGAACTTAAGCAGCCTATTTCTGTTTCTATTTTTGTTGCGGTAAATTGAAAGCAAATTAAATGATTTTCGAATGGCAAAAAACAAGCGACATTTGTGTGTTGCTGAGTAAGAGGATTGTTGATGTGCAAATCTGATTAAAGCACAAAAAAAAAAATAAACAAAAGTAGTTATGTCATATAGAAAACAAGCAAAAAATAATAGCATATTAAAATCTTCTGAAAACTATTAAAACACAAATTTAATGTTACAAGCTCGTATGTTGCAAGTCAATGCCTTAAAACTTAAGCGCATTCAATATGAAAACAATTATTTTAAATGTCCGAAATGCTAAACGAGCTGTACCGACGGCAATCACAAGACGTCACAGAGTGGCACAAGCGACATTTTGTGACTCGTTGCTGCTTACAAACAACGAGTCACAATCAGTCACAGTTGATCACAAATTTAATTAAATTATTCAAAATTAACTAATTGAGGCAGCCAATTAATTACTTTACTCTTTGACTTTCATGACTTGTGCAGTTCCTTTGTAAGTCAGCCATGCCAAAATGATGCTTGAAGTATGATAAATGAAATACTTTGTGATTTCTTGTGTGCATACATGCGACCGTTAATGAAAGCCCAAGCAATATCATTACGCAGCACACGGATTACTTGCACCTCAAAGCTCTCAATGGCAATTTGCAAATTAACACAGATCAATCAATTGATAGCCAATTGAAGCAAAGCAAAACAGATATTACTTATGCTAATTAAACTAGCGCGAATGCAACTGTTAGATAAGTTTGCTGCTATTCAAGCAAATTGTAAAACGATTTTCAGTCATGTGTAATAATCAGGCAGCAACAACAACAACAACACCAACAACGAATTGTCCGCTTGACTTAAAAGCAATCAAAAACAACCACAACCACAACATTGACAGCCATAATTTTGAAAACCTCAGACTTTGGCGTTAAATCCTTTAAGTATGCAATATTAATTATAACAAAGACAATAGAGACAAATGAGTTTGTTCACTTCGCTGCTCTGTTGTGTAACAGCATGATAATGTAAGATGCTGCCAACATGATGTGCGTGTGTGTGTGTGTGTGTGTGCCTTAAATACATATTTCAATTATTAATTTTATTATGTTAATTTGAATGCATAAAATCGGGCAATATAATCAGACAGACGCCAACGCAGATAAGCTTCTTCTTTACACTCGACACACTCATAAATACAACTTATGAAAAAAAAATAAACAAAAAAACCAAATTTAAATTCCCACTTAAAATGATTTTCACAAATTTATTTAAATAATTGCATAATGGCAGGTTTTTTTTAATTTATTTATTTATTTGTGGCATATTTAAATATGTAATTTTACGGAATAATCGTTTTAATTGCATACCCAAAGGCGCACACACATAGAATAATACAAATATTAGTGCATTTAATTAATTGAACTTAATACGCGTCATTATGATTAAGCATTTAATTGAAATCGATTATGTCATTGTCGCACTAAGCCTCAAAGTATGCAATGCATTTGTATGTTAATTATTTGATTTCGTTGACTCTGGTTTTTCATTCTTGTCATGTTTAAGCCTTCTTAGCAGTTAAGTGCGCTCAACTGACTGATTTAGGGGACTGAACTATTTTAAGTCTTAGTTCTGTACTAGTTCGGTGTACTATTATGGATGCTATTAACTATTGCCTACTTTTAGGCAGCGCACAAAAAAAAAACAACTAATACAAATCATTACGTCATTGTAGACATGGCAGACAAGCCTTTTGTGACAACGGTTCAACTTCATCAATCAATAAGTAATCAATAACGCAAAACGTATGAACAAATGAACGAAAGTACGAAAGAACGAACGATCAATCAAGCAATCAACTTATTAATCAATTTATGCACAACAAATACGTCTTTTTTTTATACAAGACCAAATCGAAATACTTAAAAAAAAATAAAATACGAAATATTTGAACAATTGATTGTCACACTCGACTTGACTTCATCTTCACTTACACACTGCGAAAAAGATTGAACAAGTCGTGCAGTAAAGACAACTTTTGTTGGTTGTCCGTTGTCTGTCCGACGATTTTTAATCAACTTGTAAAAGTTATAATATATTTTCATGATTTCATTTGCCTTGACAATAAATTTATGTCATGATGACGGTCAATAATATTGCGTTAGAGCGAGATAGTGAGAGAGGGTTAGAGAGCGAGCACTAAATAACGTCATTAACATTTTTTTTTTATTGTAATGCGTCGTGCATTTGACACTTGACCAATGGCAATGACTTTTTGTTTGGGTCAATGCGTGCTCATTAACCAAGTTCAACAACTAACAAAGAAATGAAAGCGCTAAGAAAAGCCCAAAAAAAATATGATAACTGTAACAAATAAGCTAAAGGTTGC
Organism: Phortica magna; assembly: GCA_037044515.1. Classification (NCBI taxonomy): domain Eukaryota; kingdom Metazoa; phylum Arthropoda; class Insecta; order Diptera; family Drosophilidae; genus Phortica; species Phortica magna. The sequence goes on from JBAMBP010001793.1 coordinate 93,149, forward strand.
GTGTCTGTGTGTCTGTGTGTATGACTCGGCCTGATCGGAGTACTTCCCTTGTGCATTATTTCATTCATTAGCAACGCACACATGAATAAACAAAATGTTATAAATAAATATAAATAAACAAAAAAAAAAAAGAAAAAAAAATAAAAGCGCAAATCGCTGAAGTGGCAAGTGAGGCAAGTGCGGCAAGCGAGGCAAGCGAGGCAGCTGAATTATGCGCTTCATAAAAGTCAACGTTGGCATGAAGTGTCGCACATAAATATGGCAAAATGCCCAAGCCGACAAGCCAAGCCAAGCCAAGTGGCCAAGTGGCCAAGTGGCCAAGCAAAATTGTGCAATGACGCTTCATTGCGTCACATTGGGCGCTCATCTACACGAGCATTGCACATAGCAACATTTTTGTTGTTTTTTTTTTCTAACAAAAAGTTGCGCATTTCTAACAAATTTCATACAAATAATTTGATTTTAAATATTGCTCTGCCTTAAGATTGCGCACAAATGTATGTTGACATAAGGCATACATCTGCCGTTTCGACCTAATTATTTACTATTTATTAATTAAATATAACAAAAAATACCCAAAAATTTTCGAATAATCAAATAAATACCAAAGAAAAATGCATTGAAATTCTTGCGTCTTATTTTTTTTTTTTTTCTTTAAAACGAAAATAGTTCGAATTATGAGTCTATGCCGAACAATAAGGACAACTTAATTAAATTCTCAGCTTATATGTATTTGTGTGTGTGTGTGTGTTTTACGCTTAAAATGACAACAAAAAAAACACAAAAAAATAGAAATATAATAATAATAAGATGGTTTGTTGTTAGTACTTTACAAGACGCCAGTATAGGCAACACTAGACTACCAAACACTATTTTACTTAGTACATGCACACAAACAAGCGCAACATTTCTTTAATAGCATAAAGGTGATTGTGTTTACGATGGACAACGAGTCATACAGACAGACAGACAGACAGTCAGTGGGCAAGAGCTAGTGGCCAAGAGGGTGAGGGGTGAGAGGCGGCGGTGTGCGTTAGTGTGGCGTGTCGGCATGTTAAGTCCGCATAACTAAAATTCATGCGTTGCCTTTGTTTGTGCTAAGCTTATACAGGCAGCGGTCAAGGAAAAACGAACATACAAACAATGAACTAAGACAATGCTTTTCATTACTTACCACAGCACACAGATACACACACACACACACACACACACAGATACATTAACAACTATGTGAAGTTGGCAACGCTTGGGTGTGTCGCATATAAGTGTGAGTTTATGTCTGTATTGCATGCTTAAATGAATCTTCAAACAATTTCGTATGGTGTTAATTGAACAAAACAGACAGACAAACAGACAGACAGACAGACAGTTGGTCAGACGGACATGACTAAAGCACAAGCACAAAAAGAAAGAAAAAAAAAACCACAAAGCAAAAAAAGTAAATTGAATAAAACTAAGCAAGTTTGAGTCGACGCCGTTGTCGTTTTTTTCAATTAGTACTCTTCTGTTTATTTCGTATCCTTTTTTTTTTTGTTTTTTTTTTGGTCATTTAGACATTTTCTTACCTTTTATGATACTTCCAAAAAAAAAACAATAATAAACGTAGCACGAAAACAAACCTGTGAACTTGCGCGCCTCAATTAGAGCACGAAAAAAAAACAAAAAAAAATAAATACAGAAAATGTCTCTCAATTTTATTATTAACAGAAAATGTTTTAATAAAAATTTATTTTCATTTAAATTATTTTTGTATTGAATGACTTTTTGTTGGCTTACAATATGCGCGCAGATATTCATTATAATTATTATATTATAACTGCGCTGATTTGTTTATTTTGTCCTCTTTTTTTTATTGTCCTCTTATATTTCTTTTGTTATTTTAATTTCTGAGGTTTCAAATGAATTTTAATTGAGATTTTGAAGGCGCACAAATCAGCAACAAACTGGAAATGGCTTTTACTTATAGAAAGAGTGAAACTTTTATGTGCCCGGACATTTAGAAACCATTATTTATTTATTATTATTTTTATTAATATTATTTTTAAAATTTTTTTAACAAATTCGAGTTAGAAAATTCTTTAATTTTACTTAAGATTTTGTTATTAAAAAATGTAATTAACAAAATCAAATTCATCTTTAATTTCTAACTTCAACTAACTTCAAGAATTTTTATAATAATAGAATTATAATTTTATTGGTGTTCGTATTACTGGAATGTCCGAATTGTAGAATTTTTATTAGAATCTACGGATCACTAAAATGTTCGAATTATTGAAATGTTCGTTTAACTAATATATTATCGAATGTACACATTATCGAATGTGCGGTCTATCTTAGGTTCTTCTGTAATAAATAAAGTAATTTCGAAACTCAGGTATTACATTATTTATTAATTTTATATTATTTCCATTTGTTCAATTTATTCCAATAAAATTATACGCCTTTTATGTTTTTATTTTTTTTTTTACACTTTAACATTTATTTTTTTTTTTTTAACTGTTTCCAACTTCAATTTATAACTGTCTCACTTATGCAAATGACATATGACGTATACGCCGTGCTTTACCTAAATAAATTATGCAAGCGTGCGTTTGTGGCCTAAAAACTGATTTATCAATTTCCTAATGTATATACAAACACACACACACACACACACAAAAGCATGACCATTTGAGTTGATGAATTTGATGAAAATGTGTTTACAAAAAAGACACTCAAATAAAATAATTTCGTCAAATTAACTGTAAACGTTCGATGACTAAAATGTGTGACTGTACCTTTTATATATTTCATCAAATGTATAATAAACCATAATACACGTTTAAACGTTCATTGGTTCGTTGAGGCAACATTTTTTCCACATTGTTAGTTACTTTATTGTTGAAAGCTAAAACGATGATAATGATGATGAAGGCGACGACGACGACGACGACGATGATGATGATAATGATGATGATAATGTTGTTTACGAATGCGGCAAGAAATAAAAGAGACAATCAATCTAACTCATACCAATTGCTATGACAAACAGAAAACAGGCGTACAACAACAACAACAACAACAACAACGGCAAATGAAGCAATGTTGTTGTTGCCACAATTGACAATCACCATTAGCGTTTGTACGTTGCCGGCCGCTGGCATCATCAACGTTGCCGTCGCCGTCGCCAACGCCACTTAGCCTCGACTTCAATCATGCGCTGCCCGCCGTCTGTCTTGGCATGTTACCTGTGCCTATTTATTGTCGCCATATAATGCCATTAACAGCTGTCGATTCCACCGCCTCTTCTACTTCGCTTTTATTTATTTATTTGCCTTTGCCTTTTTTGTTTTTCTTACTTTTGAGTTATTTGACATGAGGGTTGAAGGAGTTTTCTCTGCTTGTGTCTTATACAAATGACCGAAGCAACACAAGAGCTAATAAAAGTAATAATAATAATAATAATAAGAATATTGAAAGAACATTAGTTTGTGCAAATGGTAGTACAACAATAACAACAAAAACAATACAAAATTTTTGTTTCATTTTTAAAGACAAAAAAACATTATTTTTTTTATACATGTTATTAATATTTTTTGTATTTTATTTATTTTTATTTTTGTTGAATTCTTTTGGGTTTTTTTACTTGTTTCGAACATATTCCGAATTTCCGTTTTGTGCAGTCAGGCGTTATTTCCTACCAACGCTTAACCGCTCGTTGCTTTTGTAGCTTAGAGCTTCTAAGTTTTATCATGGCATTTGTACAAACCACGGTCGTCTCAATGAAGTGTACTTATGTGAATATGAAAGTTACCTCTCTGTTCTGAAAACTTTTGAGTCACAAAAAATTGAGAATTTATTTATTTTTCAACACAATTGAAATTGATTTGTCTTATGTTATGCAACGTATGCATGGCACATACGTCAGTCCAGCTCGAACTCAAGCCATACACTTTTGCCTAACTGCTGCGCTTCTGCACATGTTAGCTTGCGCTATGTTGCGTGTGCCGCTTTGTAACATAAGCGAAAAATATTTTAGCAAAATTTGAATATGTGTGTAGCGCATCAAGTGTTCATCATAGCTTAACTGCGCGACTTTGTTATCTTTGTTGCGCTTCAATTGTATCTTAATTGTATAACATTTATCAGTGCCTAATAATTGTCGTTGTTGTTGTTGTTGTTGTAATGCTTAGGTTGACCGTTTGCTATATTTTTTTTGTTTTCTCTTTTTTTTTTCTTACACAAAATGGCGTCTGTCAAAAAAACATTTTTACTTTTGCATTTTATTTTTATTGTATTTTTTTTTTTGTGTACATTTGATTTCATGCGCCTACTTTTTCTTCTTCTTCTCCTTCTTCTTCGTACATTTCGCTGAGTCCATCAAAATTGTCCGTCTTTGGCAATCATATTTTTTTTGCGCTTCTTCGCGCCTCTTGCCCCAACAAAACACACAACAACAATAGACTTCTTCTTGAACTTTGCTTACCTTGAAATTTATAACAAAAAAAATGAGAGTATAAAAAAATTGAAATGAAAAAAAGTAAAAGCAAATTTAATGTCGTGAATGCGTGCTTAATGGTTTTACTTTCTCTTTGCCTTCTTCATCAATTTTTATGTGTTTCTAATTGGATTTACAACGTCGACATTTTTGGCAAATGCGCACAATCATGTCTGATTTGTTGCTTAGCTAAGTACTTTTCTTTGTGCCGTCGTCGCCATTGCTGTTGTTGTTGTTGTGGTTGACCTTTGACAAGTTTTGACCAAAAGCAACATTAGCAATTCATAACTCGTCGCACAAAAAATCATCATTTCACAGAAGGCATATAAAAAAGTTGTTAAATATAACGAATCATTTTTTTGAAAATTTCAACTCATATTTCACCTGTAATATTAAATTCTTCTTCTTTGAATTACTAAAATTCTTAGCCAAAAGTTGTTTATATGAACTTACAAGACTTTAAAAAATATAAATATTATATTGCTGCATGTTACATACAAATAACTTGCTACTTAAGACAGTATATTATGCAATTGTTAAGTAACGTAAACGCAACAATATTGAATTGTTGTATATGCAATGCACTTACATGAAACTTAAGTCAATATATTATTGAAATTGCAAAATAACTGAATGAGCTGACAATTTCAAAGAGCATATTGCTTGAAATAGCACATAAGTGAGGGAGCAAGCGGGGGAGTGTGAGAAAGCGCAACATGCTGTTCGACTAATTGAATTAACGGTGAATTTTTGCCGCACGCTGTGCAGGATACAAGCCGAGCACAATGAAAGGACACACGTAGCACGACTGAGATTCATGCTTGTGTGTGATATGCGAAAATGATTACACAGAAAGCTTTGATTGAAATTGAAATTGAAATGTACAAAAGGGATAAACAAAGAGCAAATATTTTTAATAATAAAGCGAAGAACAACGAAAATAAAATTATTGCTTTGTTGGCTTTTTGTGTACGCGCACGTTGCACGTTGCACGTAACATGTTTAAAACGTGCAACGCATAAAAACAAACTTCTTTTATTAAATTATGCTCAATTTCGTTGACGTCAAAGCGTTGCAAACAAACATATATTTTTTTTCAAACATATATTTTTTCTGCTTCTCTTCTTTATGGCAAAAAATATGTTGAATGGAATGGATTGACACAAAGGCATGCAAAGCAAACACAAAAAGTTTATACAAATTACACAAAGAGTCAACGATGGTTGGAAATGTTTAACAAATTCTGAACTTTTAATAATGTTCATTAGTGCTATTAAACATGGCATAATACATCAAAACAACTAAAGTATTATGCCATGGCAACACACATGGCAAATTGCTGACCAAACGTCACATCAAAGTTAAAACTTTGAAGTTTCATGGCATAAAATATGTTAAAAAAAAAAAGAGGAAAAACAAATGCCAACAAAGTTTATAAACAAATAATTGCACATTGAGAGATACAAGGAGCTTAAATGACAGACCAGCATGCGTGGCATAGACGCGTATACTTGATAATTTAATACGCTGCACAAATAGTGGGCAATGCCACGCCTCAAAACTAAGCGAAATTTATATATCATTTAAATATCGTTCAAACATACAAATTTTTCGTGTATTTGAGGGGCAACAATGCATGTTGAGGGGTATTAAGTTGTATGCAGTTTTCAAGAGGTATTTTGCCAAAGACGACTTTTGATGAAGTACACAATTTGTGAGATATATCATTGCCTTAAAAAGGTGTTCTTTTCGAGGGGCAGTGTAGGGGTGGGCAAAAATTATGGCATGCCATTTTCCTTATCTTTATTAAATGCTTCAAGACTAAATCGATTGCTTATGTCGTACCGATCTAGAACCAATAACTTTATTATATCTCACCTAAGCCCTACCTTGGTGCTTAACAAAGTTAATATGCCTTAGCACGCTGCAAATGTAGGGTATACAAAGTTTTAATACCCAATTAGCATTACTCATACAGTTTGGACTTAGCATGTACGCAAAGTAGCGTCTAAATGACAAAGTGAATGCTAGACAGCCGTATGTGTCAAACGACTGAATGTAACATAAGACTTTAGTGTACTTTCGCTTTGTGTTGATTTTACTAATAAGTTTGTGAAAATTTCTATGACAGTTGAACTTTATTCTACACATAAAGACACTCATTGAAATGTGTTGTTTTTGTTGTTGGCCATGCTTATTGCTTGATTACAAAATACAATAAAATTAGTTTACTTAAGCGAACATTGAACATTACTTCAATGCTGCTTATGTGAAGAACGCTCATGAAGTAAATCCAAAGCAACTTGCAACTATTAAATGCGTAAGCAAAACTTTTGAGCGACAAAAAAAAAATATAAGAAATAACTTTTTCGTTTATATTCAAATGAGATTTTGGTCTTTTATGTGTGCGTGTGTGTGTGTGTTCTCATTTACATATACATGACAGAAAAACTTTACTTTTGAAGGTGTTTTTCATAGCTAAGCGTGCCTAAAGACTTTATTTTCAAAAAAAAAAAAAATGAGAAAAAAAAACCTTGATAAGTTTTACATTAGTTTGAGCATATATACATTGAAAGTTTTGCATACTTTTAGGCAGCAAATGCGCGTGCTATTACAGTCTTTGCGCCAACGCGCCTTAGTTTCTTAATAAATGTAAGTGTGCGGAAAATAAGAAATGAAAATTTTCAAATTGTGCGCTAAATTGCTAAATTCATTTTGTTAGCTCAAAAGTATGCAATAGATAATTTAACTTAATTGCGTTTATTTTTAGCGACAACTTATGCTTCCCCTCCCTGCTCTTGCGCTTGTCTTTGATAACGCACGATTTATTTTACTTATACACATGAAAGAAAGTGTCTTGGTAAAAGGGGCAAGGGCAAGAGCTGTTGCCCCCTAACGCCACTGGTTGTACTCTACGCATATTTGTCGATTTTGGTGTTATTTTTTCGCTGTTGTCTTCTCTAAATTTTCTATACGTTTTACTACACACCTTTGTAAAATTATTTTCATGTAATTTGTTGCTTTTTTGCATTTTTTTTTTCTCGAATTTTATTCAAATTACATGGCTTACATGGCTGAGAACAGAGGAGAGCAAAGCGAGAGAAAAATCATAAAATTTGTTTGCATATACAGACTTATTTACTTAGCAAAGCTGTCAGCTTTGTTAGGCTTAAACTCACCTGAAAAATTCTTTCTTCTTTTCTTCATATCATTTGAGTTGTTGGCAACAAAGTTGAACAATTGATGGAAAATAACATGTCGCTCATATTTATTACACTCTTGTCTTATTGTCGCTCTAAATGCAACTGTATCTCTTAGGTGTACTTGTATCTTACAGTAAATTAAATTTACCATGTTGTATGCAATGTTAATCATACGCCATGTTTGACAACCAATGCGCGAACTGACTTGAAACGTAACGTACTAAATTAGCGTAACGTAACGTAACGTAATACATTTGAATGTATTCCAAAAAGTCTCTCATCATCATCATCATCATCATCATTGTCATAAACATCATTATGATCAACATTATTGCTATCGCGATTGTCATTAGTTGTCATTCGTTGCTCGCTTACAAATCTAACTGTTCAAATGGCTAGCTGTCTGTCTGACTGTCTGTCTGTCTGTCTGTTTGTCTGTCTGCGTGTCTATCCAACACAGTCTGACTAAAATTAATCACAACTCATTTGTCGCTGCCTCGACCAAAATCCAATTGCCGCTTATATTACTTACTGTCGCTCTCTCTCTCTCTCTTTCTCACCCGCCCCCTTTTTCATTTAATTTATATGATGAGCTCTACTTTGCCTTAAGTCATTCGCTTACTTTAGCGACACCTCTCTCTCTCTCTCTCACTCAATTAGTGTATGTGTGTGCCTTTGCCTTGGGCGGCCTTGTCGTTTTCACCGCTAAGGGGGGGTTTTTCTCTTTTTTTTTTTTTTGAATAGAATCGCGACATTGTTAAATATTCGTTTTTGGCCTTTTTAGCGCCTCTTTTACATTCACAAACGCAAATATCATTAGAAGCCGCACAATGACACATTTCGGCATGTGACTTTGAATGGACGATAGCCTTAACCAGGCGTGACAGAGACGGCGTATGAGCAAAAGAGAGAGAGAGAGTGAGACATTGATGTTTAAGTTGATGTTGATATCGTTGCTGATGGCCATATTTTGCGGTTTTGTATTTATGAGCAGATTTTTTTTTCTATACAAATCTCATAATTTGGTATTTTCAAACATTTTCAAAATGATTTTTGATTTTTTTTAATTTCCTTTAAATTTTTTTACAATTTTTTTTTAATTTTTTTAGTTTTTTTTTGTTTTTTTTTTTTTTTTATTTCCCAAAAAATTATTGACTTCTTTAAATTAATTTTATTTTTTTTTAAATAAAACTTGTTGAAAATTTCAATGCATTTTTTTCCTCAAAACTTGACACATTTTACAGTAATTTTAGCGCCACCGAATTTCTTTTCAAATATGAATTTATTATATATAAATTATTTTATTTTTTTATATTTTTTTTTTTAAAACTTTTCGATTATTTTTGGATTTTTTTGGAATCGTTCTTGCATGCATGCATTTCAAGAACTACAGGTGGTTTGACTTCACACTACCACAATCAACCTTCTCTTTCTCTCTCGCTCTCTGTCATGCCCTCTGTATCTCAATTCGTTTGTGTTTTTTTTTTTTTTGTGTAATTATTAGTATAGTTTTGAAGCATTGCGTCGCTGTTGTTAACTGACCTAAATTCATGCATAATGTTTTGCCCAGTGTGGCTTCAAAGCAACAGCAACAACAACAACAACAACAAGTACAACAAGTACAACTGCTTTACTTTAGAAAAAACAATGGCAGGAAACATTTGAAAACAAGATGGCGCTAACTGCTTACACCATTATTTTATAGTGTAGTCCCCATTGACCTATAAATACTTTACAAGCAACAGCCACAACAAACATACATACATACATACATACATATGAGAGCACATTGCATGTTGTAATGTCAAACCCATTTGGCGGTGCTGCGTTGACAATAAACTAAACTAGACTAAACGCTTTGACGCAACTGCGACTGCGACCGCGACTTGTGACTCAACTCAACTAGACTCAACTCAACATGCTCTTGTTCCAAATACAATTCATTTATTATAAATGTATGTCTGTCCGTCTGTCCATCTGTGCATATGTGTGCATACAAAGCAACATGCACTTAACAAATGCAATTGTGAAATAGACTTATGTATGCACGAGCATATGAAAATCAACAGCAAATAGTAAAATTTTTTCAGTCGCCGACACATCAATTAAATTTCAACTTTCATCCTAATTAGCACAAAATTTATTGTTCGAACAATGAGAAATACTTCATTGACTTTAAAATATTTTTTTGTTAGCCGGAAAATCAAAAACAATACAGCAATCGAAGGGTACACTTACACCATCATGCTGGCAACTCTTAAGACTGCATTTAATAGGTTTATTAATAGAATAGTTAAAAGGTACCTTTATTTTTTATTTATTTATTAATTATTAACAACGATGGAAATTGGTATGCAAAGTAACAACAAATTAACCTGACCAGCTGTTAAAAAGCTTTCTACAAATAGAGGCAACAATGGCTGAATATGACATTCTGTTAAAATCCTATTTATATGCTATTAAATTTGAGTTATTCTTCATTTTGAGTATCATATAATACTATCATGTACTGTGAAGTTTAAAATAAAGATATTTGATTGAGGAGATACATTATTACAGGTAGATATAAGATATATTTATAGCCGAAAATAGCTCCCTTACTGGTTTTGTTTTGCACTTGTGCTTTTAACGTTTCCAGATGCCAACTGTGGCATTATGCTGCTGCTTCATCTGCTTCATCTGCCTCAGCTTGCTCTGCTTGCTCTGCGTTTATTGCAATTCATTGCAACGAGTGCGCGCAATTGTTGGCCATTTAATATTACGCATACGACTCATTAAGCAGCAATTGTTGTGAAAGACCATTTTCATTTTCATGCAGCAGTAAAGCAACTTGCTACACAAAAAGAGCGAACAATAGGTAAGAGAGAGAGAGAGAGAGAGAGAGAGAGAGAGGGCAAGAAACTTTTTGCAAGTCAGTTAGATACAAGTGTTGCCTACGAACAGATCTGCAGCCATAGTAGCCAACCAAAGTGCTTCTGGAGACGAGAACATACCGAACTGGTCAAAATACAAAGTGAATGGCGTTTGGCATGTTTTTGTCGGCTGTCACGCACGCGTTTACAATAAAAAACAGAAGTTTTGCCATACTTTTGGGTCATTAGTTGGCAATTTATCAAAGTCATGAATTTCTGCTGACTGAAGAAGTACAAACACAAGTCAAAATATTACAGCATGAATGTCCTTAAGCATAATTTTTAGCTATTGAAATTTACAAAGCGTATAAAGTATAATGCGTTTGCCGTTCAGTGTATGAGTGTGTGAAATGAGTCAAGTAAATCAAGTCAAGTGAGCGAGTCGAAGCACGAAGCAAATTGTCGCTTTTCAATTATGAAATATGCCAACGGTGCTTGCTGAGTCAACCATAAATGCAGTTTGCTTATTAAATTAGCACAAAGCAAAATATTTTGCATACTTTTAGGCCAGCAAAGCCAATCAAAAGTCACAGCCACAAGCCACAAAAAAAAAAATACACTCGCAAAACAACAAAATGATTTTTTTTTCTGTTTTTTTTTTCTCCTTCAAATTACCCTTGGCATGTTTGCAAGCATTAATGAATTTTTACGCAAATGAGCAATTTGACAATTCTGGCAAACTGACTCTAGCACAAGCTGTCTAACAAATACATGAACACAGCAATGTTTGCTCAAAACCTCACACACATGCTGACCGTCAACGTCATTGTCGACATTTTCATTTGGGCTTGAACATTTCGTCATTGCAGCCTTCGTCGCTTTCGACTCTGTTATTGACTCTGGTTTCTCTAGATAAACTCGGTTCGTCTAAGTTACAATTTTTGTTGACTTTCTTTGGCAAGTAACTTTTAATAGGTTAACTAATAATTATCGGATAAGCCGAACTTGTTGGTTTTTTGTTGCAAATTCAACTTAATTCTTAGCACATTTTCAAGAACAAAATTTTAATAATGTATAGGCAAATGTAACAAACCGAAACATCGCTACATAAGACTGTCTTGCTTTAGCCAGCACCTTTTAACGGAAATCACGTTTACTTTGCCCGCTGCATATTTTTGCCAACATTCCGCTTACAGTTACCAATGCATTCGTTCTATTGTTCCTGCCAATAGAGGCTTCAATAGCCTTTTATTACTTGCCTGCCCCTTAGTCTTTTGAAAATCATTTCATGCTCGCTTCTATACAATTTTCGTTTTATTTGCACTTCATTTGCAGTTGGCTTCCTGCATTTTGTGGTCAAAGAAAGTAAGAAAGCATAGTTAAAAACGATGGCATGCAGGCAGGGCGAAACTCGTCGAGGTAACACAATGCAAAAGCCAATAAAAATAGCCACAAGCCCTTTTGTATGCTTTCGTTTGAGTACATTTTCCATTCGTTTTCAATTAAATTTGAATTTTAAATTGAAAAAAAAAAATGAAGACACAAAAATACAATGATGTGCTATGTGTTGCTATTGTGCTTGCAACCAAAGCTGTAATTTAGTTGGCTTCGTTTTGTGCATTGTTGCATGCAATTCGGTCAGCAAAATTTTCCTGATTGATTTGATTTCAGTTGCTATGATTTGTGGCTCTAAGGTATTTACGGCCAACAATTTCAATTTGTTCATTTGAGTATACCAAGAGCTCTTACAAAATACATAACTACATGAGATTTTTGCCAATTATTTTACAGCCATGAATTGTAAATTATATTTGGCAACCTTTCAAGCAAATATCTTGCGTTGATTTTTCTATTATTGTTGTACATATCAAGTGTCATTCATGCATTTTTAAAACCATTCATTTTAATAATTTACAAACATTTCTTGCTCACGCAAAATAATCTCAAATTGAAATAGATACAAATGGTTTTGTGAATTTTTGATTTTATTTAAAATGCAAATTTTAAATATATTATTTTTTCTTGCTCATGAAATATCACTTACAAGCTCTTACATGCTGTTTGCCAAAATATACGAAAATTTAAATAAATCTAAATAAAAGGCTTAAAATATTAAATAACAAATAAAAAAAAATAAAAATCAAAAAAAAAATGTTTCTTGCCTAAACATTATTTTAGTCGGTTAGTTTAACTTTTCTAATATTATTGTTGTCGTTGTTGTTGTTGCTGTTAGCACACAACATATCAAGTGTCATTTTTGCATTTGTAGAATTATTAATTTTAATAATTTGCAAATGAATTCTGACGAAAAGTTTGCTTACGAAAATGAATATTAAATTGAAATAAATACAATTTGTTTTGTAAATTTTTGATTTAATTATAAAATCGAAATATCAAATATTTATTTTTGGTTTGGTTTTATATTTAAATCCAAATTCAAATATCATTTACAATTATTTTAAAATAGACGAAAATTAAAAATTAGATTAAAAATTTGTCTATAAAATAATAAAATGCTTAAAATATTAAATAACAAAAAACATTTCAAATTAATGTTTCTAACAAAAACAAGAAGTAGAAGTAGAAGTTTTTGTGCAAAATATTGAGTTAGCAACACCAAAGAACAAAGCAGTTTTTTTCAAGTTTTGCCTATGTTACATTGCGCCTCATAGCACATACGCCAGTTAAGCATTCATTTGTTTTTATGCTAGAAAGTTTTATGTGCTGTGCGGCTCTGTGCAACATAGACTTTGTTTGACTATTCTCTTTTGTTAAGACATTTTTCGTATAATTGTCTTTGCCAGTAAACTAATACAGCCTTGTGTAGTGTATACAATCGAAGTAATACATTTTTATTCATTTAATTTTGTAAATTTCATGTCGAAAATAAAATTTCGCTGTCAATTTGAGTGCATTAAAAATAATCACCAATCATTATTGTTATTGTTGTTACTACTTACAATAAATGAGGCCGAAGATTTGTTTAATAAAAAAAAAAAAACAATAACAATAATAACAACAACAACAACAACGCTCGAGTAATCAGCAGAAACATGAAACTATTAAAGCATTTCGAACACAATTTCTTCATCGTCGTTGGCGTTGTCGTTGTCGTTGTCGTTGACGGAGCATGAGCACGGCAATAAGCAAATGAGTGACTTCAGTTGTTGTCGCCATTAGCGCGTTCCATTGTAAGATGTTCAGTGTAGAAAATATATACAGACGCACTACTCAGCATAGTGACGCCCCGAAGCTAATTTAGAATGAATACCTTTCATTTTAAGTGGCAGGTAAATGACAACAACAACGACAACAACTCAACACATTGCGCATTTTGCAGTCAGTCTATGAACATATAAGCATGTGTGTGTGTGTGTGTGTGTGTCATTTCAATTTGGTTATACTTATTAGAAACTCATTTCCGGTTGTAATTGAGCACGCATGAAGTGTCATCGATGCCACCAACATCATCATCATCATCATTATATTATTAACAACAACTGCATACCGCACTTGTACGCCTCAACAACATCACTTCATCGGCGCCCTGCCCAACCCTTTCAACTAGTTTGTGTCATTTTGCCGTTGTGAATTTGTTGCTCTGTTGCTCTGTTGATGTGTTGATGTGCTCATGTGTTCTCAAACATAATTATATTCGTTATGCAAATTAATGAGCGCATTTTGTGTGTTTTGTCAATTGCCGCTTTGCTAATAATTTTCAATATTGCGTATACGTCGCGGTGCCCTTTTTTCGCCATTTTTGCTATTTATCGTTTGGCATTTGAATTTTGATTGAGTCAAATTTGCCAAAAGTTACCGTTGCGTGTGCACATTATTCTATTACAATAATAGCACATTGCCTGTTATCGTTTCAACATGAGTGATTGTTAGTTTTGTATTGCTTTGGGTCATCATCAAATATTTTCTTGTTGATTTATTTGTTGAAAATGTTAATGTGTTGCTAATTAAATGCAATAAAGTAACAACCGCTGAAAACATTCACATCAACTAATTATAATAAGTGCATATTGTTGCTCATTTAACATGCTTGAGTGGCTATAAAACATGTGCCGATAAGCTAAAAATAAATCAAAAATACATCGTTCAAAAATAAAATTATATGCGCATATGTTAACCTAGACGGCACAGCACATACGGCATATGAATTTTGACTGCTTATAGCATACGAATGAAGCGCTCTTAAGTTGGCCTAATGGTCTAATATTTTTAAAGAATCAACTGTTTATATTCACAGACCTTTAAAAATATGAGCCTAACAACATTGTTTGACATGATATCTCTAATTTTGATGAACTGATTTAATCAAAATTCGGCAGGGTCTGAGACTCTAACAAAGATACAAGAAAGTATCTGTTTTATTATTTCTAATTATTTCCAATTATTTCCATATCTGTCTATCCAAACTAATTGTCTGTATTTCTCAAACGCATTTAATGTTTTTTGTTTGATAACTCATCTCACTTGACATTATTACACACACTCATTGATAATTGAAAGTAAACTAAATGATTTGTCAATTGACTTCTCAACTTTACTCAACAAAACGAAATAATTAAAAATTAAAAAAATTGTCTGTCAACCGAACTCAACACAAGTGTCCGAAATGGCCGACAACGCTAATTTGCCAAAAGTTTCAGACACACACACACACACACATAGTAAAAGCGCTTTAAGTGAAAAAAGGCTGACATTGCGTAAATTCTCAGTCAATCATTTGGTAATTTCGAACAAACTCAACGCATGAAAGGCGACGAAAAGTATGGCGGACTCATGAAGCACAAAATGGCGCCAAAACCCAACAAATAAACGATGAAATATTTTCGTTGATTTTGTTTTTAGTATGAAAAACATTGTGGTGACTTCAATTTTATTTTGTTTTGTTTCAAATATTTTCACTTAACAGACTCACTTGAATGCGACTTGTAGAAGTAGTCTTAAATGAGCGCGAAACAACAACAACCACAACAACGACAACAACAAAAGTGTCAGTAACGTTGTTGTTTTTAATTTAGTCAAATTGCGCCAAGAATATTTTTCACTTTTCGCTTCTAATCATTCTTCATTTGAATATTTAAAAAAAAAAACAAAAACAAAATCGAAAAAAAATTTGAAAAAATGAAAAAAATGAAATTAAAAAAAAAAAAAAAACACTAAAATGTTGCAAAAGACAAGGCAGACAAGGTTTGATCAGTTGTGAAATGTGTTTATTAAATTTTTAATTTTTTTCGTTGCACGCAAAATGAAAATGAAGTCTTCATAAACTTTATAATAAAATATTACGCATACGCGCTGTTGTGCACTTCTGTTTTTTTTTTTAAGCAAAATATTAAAAAAATTAAAGCAACAACGAAAAAATAAAACAAAAAACGTATTAAAAATATTTAAAAAATTATATTGTCGCATTCAAAGGCTTAAACATGAAGATTTTTTGTAGCAGCGCCCTCTTTCGTATGAAAAACTATAACACAAAAAAATGTTAATAAATACGTAAAATAAATGAAACAAATTTCTGAGTATTAAAAAGCCATAAAACAAATATCAACCAAAATACATGAAATCTCACAGTGTCAGTGAAAATATGGTTTTGTGTACTTTGCTACTTTGAAGCTCGTGAAGCTTCAATCAACAAATACGAAATGTATTTAATGCACGAATAACTAATAAACGTTTGAGTATTTGCGCAATATACAAATTTTAATACGTTTGACATTTGTTGCAAAAGCAATTAAAACATTTCGCCGCTCACTTGTCGCCGTCTCCCTCACTCTCGTTTGCTTTTACTGCTCTTTCAGTATATTTATTACTATTTACCTTTGCATAGCAATATTGAAAACTTGTTGGCAAAGCAAATTTAATAACTTCATGTAACAAAGAAAGAAACAAACAAACAGCAAACGATTTCTGCAAAACTGAAAATGAAATAATTTTTTTCTGAAAAAAAAACATAGCAACGAAATACAAATCAAATATAAATTTCATTTGAGTTTTGTAATTTTTTATTTTTCGATTTTTTAATTGTTTGTTTTGAAAAGACGAAAGTATTTAACAAATATTTTCCAAACTGTTTCTCAATAAGACCAACAGCAGCGTAACAAAAAGCTTGAAACAACAAATAGCAGAACAGCAAAACTCAAGTTCTAAATCAACTGAAAGTATATAAAAGATGATCAAAAGCAGCACAAACCCAACGAAGTATAAGAATTAAGCAAAGCAAAACGCAACGTTTACAAACAACTTCTGATTGCCAACATGATGTACATAATAACGATGACGTTGATAGGCTTGTCGATGACGGTTATGGTCTGTTTGATCTTAACCTTGGCGATAATGATAGTCTGGTCGACTGGCCGTCATTAGCGTTCTAAATCCGCTTTAACACTTCTTTTTATTATTTTTTTTTGTGTTTAATAAAATAAATTTAGGTTTTATTATATGTTAATACATATTTTTTTATTTAAAAGTATTTACGCTAAACAAGTGCATTAATACACAAAGCATATATGTATGTGTTTGTTGTTTATTTACTGTTACCGCTTTTGGGAGTCTATAATTTCAACTTTATTATGTAGACTGAAGTGTATCATAATAAAAAATCACACACATACACACATGACGCTAAAGTAATGCCAACGACAACGACAAAGACTCATGCTCCTGCTTATCCTTGCGCTGTTTGCTGCTGTGCCACTTTGCGTATGCGCAATAATTTTATTACCGCGTTAATGGTTAACCAAAAAAACACAAAAAACAAACCCAACGAAAAGCAAAGTAGGCAGCAAAGCGACACTGTTGCATAAAAAGCAAAGGAGACCCAAGCAATTATTTGCCATTGTCATGCATGGCAGCCGTTTTCATGCGCCTAACGCTCAAGCGTTTTCTCACCACTACTTGGCTTTGATTGTGTGTTAGCATGCATAACAAGCAAGCATTCAATAAAGCATTTCTCACGCTCGCAAATTTGTTATACAACGTGACAAATGTATAATTTACTTCATTATTTTTTTAAACTTCTTAAATATTAATCGTAATTATTATAATAAAATTCATTATTTTTTTCAAGTTGTTATAAGTTTAATACCTTGCTAAGTCAGACACCTTGCCTTATGTGCGCTTCAAGCATAAGACTTCACTGTTCGTGGCGTCAAAAATTCAAAAAATTTCAATAAGTATCTTTTGCTAAAAGTATCTTTTGCTTAAAGTATCTTTTGCTAAAAGTATCTTTTGCTAAAAGTATCTTTTGCTAAAAGTATCTTTTGCCAAAAGTATCTTTTGCCAAAAGTGCACATAAAAAACGCCCATGTTGGAAACGCACCGAAAAAATTAAATGATTTATTTTTTGAAATAATATATATTTTTGAAATTGAAATGGTCTATGTGCTTTGCGGCGCTGTGTAACATAGGCGTATGTGATGTATTATATGTTATATAAAATAAGAATATATAAAATTATGCTCAAAAAAAATGTATTTTCTTACCTTTACAGAACCCTCACCTTTGTATGACAACAATCATTACCATGAGGAATGTCTGCGCTGCAATTCATGTGGTTTAAATTTAACTGGACCGAATCAAAAGCGTGCCCGTCGGTTCAAGGTAAGCAATTGTTGTTTAATAGATCATAATATTTTTTTTTATATTTATATTTTAACTGAAGCTATTATATGTGCCGAACAATTGAAGCGCTTGTTAAGTAAGCTCGTCAGCACTCAAAATGCATCAGCATGAAAATCAATTTTATCAAGAGAATCTTCGTAGCACATTTTGACTTTGAGTTGTGTAATAAATGTCATGCACTTGTCTCATATGACAACAGCGACATGGCATGAAATGCATGCGAGTTGTCTTAGATAAGCGTTATGGTTGACTGTCAACAAGCGGCGCTCTAACTGTCACTGGCATATCATATCAGCACTTGAGTCACTTGATTCATTAATGCCGACAGCAATAGAGTACTATACAGTACTAAATTTACTGCACTCATACAAGCCAAAGAGTATACTCAAGCCACTAGTTAATATTGGCATGAGTACAGTGACAATTGAATGAGTGCTTGAGTGCAATTATTTATTTTTAATTACTCTGAGGCTTTCGGTAATTTTTTGCTTTATCTTTTTTTTTTTTTTTTTATTATGTGTGCAGAATTCTTGCCTTGAAATATAACTTTATTTATGCAAATATAATGAAATGAAATTTGTTTACATTTTTTAATTGAATTTTTTGTACTCATTGCAGAACCAAATCCTTTGCGATCTGCACTTCGCAGACGTTGCCCTAATGGAGTGTTCCGATTTCATGCAACAGCTACGTAGCTTCAAGCCTCAATCGTTGGGTTGCGCTGTTGCAAGACGAAAGAGCTCAACAACCTTAATATTTCCACTGCCGCCACAGGCATGCTCAGGTATGTAAACGACAACATTTTTACTACTGTACATGTACACACATACACACAAAAAAAAAAAATAAAAAAAAAGCAAAACAATGCAACAAAAACGAAGTCAAGCAAAAAGTCTCACAAACAAAACGAAATGTCGAACTCAAGACCAAAAGCGTTAAGCATTGACACGTTGCGTTTTACTACTACTGACGTGATGTGTTATGTTGCGTTGTCCCATACCCCTCCTCGCCGCCCCTCTGCTATGTGTAAATCATTCGTAGTAACTTGAATAAGAAAAACCAAATGAGAAACAAAAAGAAAAAAAAAAAAACAACTAAAGAAAAGTAAAAATTGCCTCAGTGGCACAAGCAACGTCAACGGCGCCGCAAAGTATGCAACACTTTTTTTTACTTTTTGTTTTTGTGTTCATTCGCTTTACGCGTCGGCCTTGGCACAAAGACTGTGTACTCTTGTTTTCTTCAGCTATGCTATCGCTCTCTGTCACACACACACACACACACACACACGCGCACACACATACAAAGAGACACATAGACATACACAGACTTGCTCTTACGCGCTGCCTGTACATCATCATTATGAAACACAAATATGCCTTAGAAGGCTCAAATGCGCTTTGAAAAGGATTTCGCCCCTTCAATATGTATGTTTATATGTATTTATATATATCTATGTATATGTGTGTGTATAATAAAATTTTATTTTTTTATTATATACATATATATACATATGTATATACATATATATTTTTTATTCTTTCATTGTTTTGTTTTATTTTTGTGAGTTTTGGAATGTTTGGCATTTTTATGCAATAAAGTTGTTAAACATTTTGTTTGCGCCTTTTGCTGCCTTGGCTTGGCTTGGCTTGGCTTGGTTTCATCATCATCATTTTGCTGCTGCCTTTCGCACCGACACACCAACTTAAACGTTGTATGTTCTCTTTCATTGCTCAAAAAAAAAAAAATAAAAATAAGAAGAACACCCACCAAGCAACAGACCAAGGCACCAGCCTACCGGCGCTGTTAGCCATGTTTCGCTGACGTTAAGCCCAGCAATCGCGTGGGATTTGAAAACGCTCAGCATCAGCTGCTGTCCCATTTCGAGACCATTTACAAGTCTGACGTGAAGTTTAATTAAAACAGAAAACAAAAACCAACAACAACAAAATTTGTTTCAATTTAGAATTTGTTCGCCAACTTGTCTTCATTCTCATCTTCATCTTCATCTTCGTCTCTTATGCCTTGTCTTTGCCCTGAAATTTATTGTTACTAATTTTGGCCCAACTTCTTAAAGAAGTCCAAAGGTCTCTTTTGTTTTTTTAGTGCATATTATTTATTTATTTAATTTTTTTTTGTTTTTTTTATTGACTTTAAAAACAAACTGGCTTAAGTTATGTGCAGTTGCCTTAAACATGCAACATTTCAATATGTTCAATATAAATATGAAGTAAACTGCGCTATGTTGTCAGCGTATGTATTGTAACATAAGACAAAATTAAGCAAATTAGCAAACATTTAAGCAAAAACTAAAAATAGTTGCTCACATGAAATAATGAGCCTTGAATACATACATACATACATACATACACAACATACACAAACACACACATATGCGCGCCTTAAGAACATAACATGTTTAATGCAAATTACTTTTGATGAACTTTTGATTCAAATCAAGAACTTTTATATAAAGCATGCCATATACATATGTATATACACACACACACACACACACACACACAATGCCAAGGAACGTACAATCAGAAACACATCCAAAACGTGCGTCTTCCTCAATACATCGACTGAAACGTGAGATTCGCGCTTAATGACTTCTAAACTATGCAATTAGAGAGATCAGAGCAGCATCAAGCCAAACAAGACATGACTGAAATGTGCTCATGTTCATTATAATGATGATGATGATGACGATGACGATGATGATGATGGTAGTATACATGCCACAGCTCAATGTTGAAATATTTTCGCTTAGTTCTTGTCACAAACAACTTTGTTATTCATTATTATTATTATTATTATAATACGCCGTAAAGTATGCAATAATGGTAACAACTTCAGTATACTGTAAAAAAAATAAAAATAACGCAAAAATAACAATTAAATGATAAAAACATTTGTGCCATAAAATTTTGTAATTAAAGAAAAACAGCCTCAGCAAATAATTTCATAAGCAACAAAAAAAACTTTACTTAATTGTGTGAACATTCAACTGTTTGTCTGTCTGTCTGTCTGTATGCCTGTCTATGTGGCTTCTTTTACATATATGTAGGTAAGAAAATGCCATATGGCTGCGTAGTTGTTGGGGCAGAACCTCTAGAAACGCCACAACAATTGCGAATATGACAAGCCAAATCGCGCCTCGGTTAGTAAAGCCTATTAAATATTCAAAAAGCAATTAAAATATAATCAATACGATCAAGGTGAAATGCCACTAATATTAGAACGGTTACAACGCATATCGAGCAGTTGAGTTCAATACCATAGCCGAATGTCATTACCGTCACATGATTATTATAATTAAAAGCCACAACGACAAAGCGACCGTCAGCTTGTATTGAACGTTGAGTTCTCACAGAACATCTTATGGACACGTGCACTTTGCAAGCCTTTGTATACCTTAAGGCGTTGGTGAACTTGGTAAAATGCTAAGCAAAAGTTTTCTAACAATAAAATTCCATGCTTATCTGCAATACTTATAATAATAATAATAATACAAATGTATTCTCTTACTGTATAGAGTCAAAGAACCCAGCAGGAAAAATTAGCATGCCGTGACAAAAAAAGTGCTACCGAAATGCCTTCTTTTAAGGCAATTTGAACTTTTGTGCTGCTTATAGCAAATTTCTAATATATAGGAGAGTATTATAACTTTCAGGCCTCATGTCGAATAATAATAGATTATGGTTATATGCGAGCAACTGAAATACGCATGACTTAGCCAAGATTTCTATTCTGTCTGTATTTGTAAAATGCGTTGAAACTCATTACTGTTAAGTATGTGGCAAGAACATGCGCGTCATGGTTGTTGGGCGTGGTCGTAGTCGTGGGCGGCATCAGTAAGACAATTCAATGAAAGTAAGTTGCCCAAGTTTGTCAGACAGACACACACACACAGACACAGACAGACACGTGGACACATAATCTCTTGATTTCTCAAGAGAAACCTATATTTTTTTTGATCATTTATTTATATTTTTATAAATATAAATGTCTTTGGTAGATATATATATGTATATGTGTTGCATGTCTTTGGTCGCAATAAACTCATTTCAAACAATCAATTCATTGCAAGTTTTTGTCTTTTATGCATTTAATGAAACATTTCATACGCCAAAATGGCATATAAAGAACAAACACAAACAATTTCACACACGCGACCGCTGTTGTACAAAAAAGTGTGTCAAGTTACCTGCCAACTGGTGCCTTCCCCTGCCTGGCTGTCCGTCCGCCCGTACGTCAATCAGGCACGCGCCTTGGGGAATATCACTGGCAATCTTAAGGAAAGTTTTAATGCATTTAAGTGCGACAACTCGTCTTGAAAGTCTACCGCAGACCTGCTGAGCAATTAGAAATGATAATGTTGAATATGACAATGACAATGATGAAACAATTTGATAACAAAATGTACGCCAGTAATTCAATAAAATATGCACACATAATTGTATTGCATTCGTATACAAGACATGACATGACAAGCCTAAAAGTATGCAGCAAATAGGCAAATAGCTTCTACTACGCTTAAGTTTGCGCAAGCTGCTTTGACAAAATTAAAATTAAAGTCAAAAATGAACAAAGAAATTTACAACGAACTACAAACAGAATATAACAACAAGCAAATACTTTTATTTATTATAAAATATTACTTAAAAAAATATTTTAATAAAAAAAAAATATATATTAAATATATGAAGTTAAATCAACAAAAGATTTTTCGATCAACGGCAAGCCAAAGTTAAACGGACATTTATTGTCTTACACCTGGCAAACAAAAGCAATTGACAACAGTTTGCTTAAGCTATCAAGTCAACATTGTGCTGCTTATGTGACAAAAAATAGAGAGCGAAAAAATCGAGATGTTTTCTATCAACCAACGTAAAATAAAATGCAAACAGTTATCATTGAAAATCAAATGCCGAAAGCACTTTTTGTTTATTTTTTTTCGCAATGCCAACAACTTTGCCGGCATGCCACATTGTATTGAACAACAATAATAATGGCATAGAAGACGCAGACGCAGACGAAGACGAAGACAATAGCAATGATGATGCCAGCCACGCACCGAGAGACAAACAAGATGGACAAGCTGGTCAGTTGTTGTATAAAAATCCAATAGAACATTGAAAGTTGGCAAAATTATTACTTGATATAGAAAATATGTGTACGTGACAATTAAATTTATGAAATTATTATTATCTAAGCAACGAGGAACAACGAACGACGAACGACAAGCCAGGCCCAATGCAACAGACATATTTTGTTTGCTACGCACGTCTATTGTATCAATGAATAACGACGACGACGACGACGACGAACAGTGCCTGCAAGGACCATGACTATGACTATGACTATGACTAACACAATAATGTTGAAGATGATGATGCTCATTGTGTTGATGACGTTGTCAGAGACAACGAGTACGTTAACAATAACGAGCATGAGCATGAGCACGACAAGGACGTTGATGCCAAGTATGCCGGGCAAAAGTTAAGCAAGTTATATGATATTGTCTGCTCGAAAGAAAAAAACACAATTCAAGTTAAAAAAAAATTAAAAAAGAGCAGCAATAAAAAGTTTGAGTTTGAGTTTGAGTTTTCACACCACGTCGCAAACATTTAATGAATATATTTTAATATGCATTATTAGCACGATAATTGTTTGCGCAAATTTTACATTGTCTGATTTGACAGTTCATTTTTCTTCGGCCTATTTTCGTGTCAAATTATAAAAGTAGAAAATTTGCTGCGTTTTTTTGTGTTTTGTGTTTTTCTTGAGGCTGTCATTTTTTTGCTTTTTTTACACATAAATTTCGCGTGCTATCTTTTTTTGCCACTTTTGTAATATTTTAATATGTCATCAAACATATTTGGCGTCATTTATAATTTTTTTTTTTTACATTTTTACTTTCATTCAGTTTCGCCGGCACAGACAGACTGTTTCTGACGCTGACTAATGATTTGATTTTGTTGCTTATTATGCTATTAATCCAGAAATAATTATGCTAAGCGCTTTAATGAAAGTTAAAATTTATGCGGCTGCTTAAAAGTATGCAATACTTAAAAACTATGATTGAAAATATGTTATGCAAAGTGCTGACGATTTTGTAGCTTGGCATAAATTGCACACTTTGCATTTCAAAGTGCTCAAAAGTTGCCTAAAAGTATGCTCAAGTGTTTGTTGTAGTCGCAGCTAAACTGTTGCTTAGCCAAGCTGTACTATTTTTATTTATTTCGTATGCCTAAAAGTACACTTTCATGGCACTTAAACTTTACAACAGCTGGTTAACAAAATCACTCATTCATTAAATTATCGATTGGCGTTTATCTGTTGATTTGGTGTTTTTTTTTTTTATTTATTTTATTTTCTTTCTATTCATGCCTGCTGTTTACTTTGCTGTTGCATACTTTTAGGCCAACTTTGCGTGCCACTGTCTTTGGCAATTTTTCAAAATACGCAAATATATAACAGACACACATACAGACATGAAGGCGTGTTAAATACCACGCCCAATCAGGCATAAAAAAGTAAAGACGAGACGACTTTCTACTGTAACGACATTTTGTCCTTAGTCATGCAGGCACATGGCTCAGCCTCATGCTCACACTTCATTATATACGACTCAGGCCTGAGCCAGCGCTTGATCTTGAGCTGGTACGTATATAGCATGGCTTACTACTGCTTTTGCTAAGACATACGCTGACTCTGCTATTCTTTCTTTCACGCTCACGCTCACGCTCACTCTCAGTGTCGATTACTTTGTCTTTTGTCTGTTAAATCTTATCCATAGACACACATGCACGCATAAGGCAAAAAAAAAAAAAAAACACTAAAGAAAGAAAACTTTCGAAAGTGACCCATGCGTGTTTGATTTCGATTAGTGGCAAGTTGTCGAGTACTTGTGCGTGAGTGCGCGACGTGTGTGTGTGTGACCGAACCAAACCGTACCGTACTGAACCGGACTAGGCCAGGCTAGGCAGACATAATCAATCACAGCACCAAAAGGAAATCGCTGCTATTTTCAATTAAACTTGCTTGCGGCGACCAATGCTTGAATCAGGCGCGTTTGGCATATTTTTGAGCTAAACAAGCTTCAAGTTTCAAGTTTCGTCTCGTCTCGTTTCGCTTCGTTTCAACAATGAAGCTAACACGCAAAGCGGAAATCAAACGCAAACATACATATCATGTGTGCTTGCGTGCGTAGGTGTGTGTGCGTATTTATATACATATATATGTGTGTGTGTGTGTGTATTTTATGCCTACAACGTTGTCATGTCGTCCAGTCCTTATCGCTTCTGCTTTCTTCATTTATTTATTTATGCTTTCGACGCCTTTTCTTTGCATACTTTTTTGGCTTTGACAAACACACACACACACACACACACATTTCGCATATCATTAACAACCAAACATGCGATATATTCTATATACAGCTGTGCATGCGTGTGTGTGTGTGTGTGTGTGTGTTCTTTGGCATTGCTTGAATATAAAATGTATAAGCAAGCAAGCATAAATCTGTTGCTCAAAAGTATGCTATGATATATATACACATTATTTCTTGTTGCCGTTGTTGTTGCCACTGTAATTGAAGCAATGACGCGCACAATTTCTTTTCTGCTCTTCTTACGCTGTAAGGCTTTCGAAAACTCTCTACTCACTTGAAAGTAATTTGTTATTAGTTGACGGGGAAACAACCACCGTAAAAATTATAATAATAAAGCAACTGGTATTTAGCGCGTAACGCCTGCTTTTACTTATTTTCAATTTCAGGTTTATTATTTTTTTTTTTTTTGTTGCATACTTTTGTGCTTTCAAGCAAACTATGTTTTGCGTATTTCGTTTTGTAGGCGCTTAAAAGGTGTTAACAAGTTTTTTCCAAGTATTCTAACTGACTTAGCGTGCAATGCTGCTGCAGCTAAAAGCATGCAATGCAAAGCTGTTGCTTTGTTGCATAAGGAATTATTTTTGGCTTATATACATTTTGTTACTTAGCATTAAGAAACGCTTATAGTATAAAAGCATACTTTTAAGCAGCTCAAAAAAGAGTGTGCAAAGATATTACAATTGTTTTTAAGCTAAAATGGTTTTCAATAACTTGCATTAAGCCTTACCTTAGCATTAGCATTAATATTTTTGCTGCGTTAATTAATTTGCAAACTATTGCATACTTTCGTGCAGCAGCAAAAAAAGCGATAAGAACGCTTAAAATTACACTTTCTTTGACGCTTCTGCGTCTAATTTACACGGCAATATAGCTCAACAAAAGTCAAGAAGCTGCAATGGTTTTTTATGGTTTTTTTTTCTACTTAACTAAAAAAAAATAATAAAAAAAAAAAAAAATGTAGCATATTGTCATGCGTTGTGTATATAAAATGCAAATGCCAGGAGTACATCTAAAAAGTAAACAAAGCAAAATACACAAAAAAAAAAAAAGTGTCATAAAAAGAAAAGTAATAATAAACTAAAATATCATTTGAAGTCATTAAAGTTTTTTACCACTTCATAACATCATAAATACCCCATTGCGAAACCATTGACAAATAAATGTTTGCCAGTTGGGCCAAAAAATCAACAATAACAACATCATCATCATCTGCAACAACAACAACAACAGCAAAAGGTCAGAACGCGAAATAGGCAAGGCGTCAAACAAACCGAAAACGCAAAAAGGATAACACGCGAATGAGCGTGCAAACAAAAAGGAAGGACAAACTTTTCATACAAACGTCTTGATAAGACAAAAGTTGTACAACAACAATAACAACAACAATGACAACAACAAAAGATAAGTGTGAACTTGAAGTATATTCAACGACACTCTACACATGATGACAATATAAAAAAGACAAACAGGACAAAAAAAGAAAAAAAAAAAAAAAACTCAAATAATAATAATATTTATACTTATATCGAACTAAGCATTGTGACCGACAAAAGCAACAACACCGAACTTGCAAAGTCCTGCGCAGGCTTTTGTCATTTTCAAGTTGATATTATATAATAATAATACTCATACTGATGATGATGATGATGATGATGATGATTATGATGATGATAAAATTGGCTTAACGACAAACACAAAAAAGGGCGTTGACAGCAAAAGCATCAGAGAAAAAAAAAAACTAAAATAAATAAATAACAACTTCAAGAGGCTTAGAGACAACATCAAGTTATGGTTAACATCAGCAGCAGCAGCAACAACAACAACAACAGGCAGTAACACAGCACAACAAGCACAATATTAGTGGCAAGCAAGCAAGCAAGCGAGGAAGCAACAAGGTAGCATCCAAAAAGGATATACATGCATAACAGTTTCATGTTGCAAAGTGATTATTATGCCCTTTAAGAAGACGCACACACACACGCACACATACGCACAGTTACCAGCACATGAGCGCTACGACCTTAACCCATTATCGAGAAGCAGTATCATTTGTGCAACAACAATAATTTGAATAATATTTATATGTTTCCTATAACCATGCTTGACTTCTTCTTCTTCTTCGTCTTCGTCTTTGGCTTGTGCTATTTCTGCTTCTTGCTGTTGCTGCTTTGTTATCAGCATTATTATTATTATTATTATTATGCAACTTGAAGTCAAGTCAAAATTTACTTGAGTATCAACTAACCTTTAGTAGCAAATCTGTCTATGTCGCTCGCTTGGTAACCAAAAGACGACTTGAGCATGTATGTGTATGTGTGTGCATCAAAAGGATAATACTGATTTTACACACACACACACACACATGCATACATGCCGACAAACAGCTAGAGCAAGAGTTAAAGACAAAGCTACAGAGGCAGCAGTAGCAGCAGTAGCACCAGAAAATGGAATCCTTTGAAGTCATTCGTTGCTATCTACACATGTATCTACGTATATGCAAACTGTGCTTAGATTTTCTGAATTATGTGTACTTTTAAGCATGAGTGTGTGCGTGTGTGTGTGTGTGTGCAAAATTGGAAACCAAACAATTTGTCTGAGCTTCAATTACACTATCCAATTAGAGGTAATTGTAATTGTATATGAAAGCAAATATTCTTTTCTAATGCATGAGCTCCAACAAGTGCAAACGCTTTGTGGTTCTTATGGCTTTAGTCAGCATGTATGTACATGCATTATGCGTGTCCTTTAACAAGCGTTTCAAAAGCGTATTATTGCACTTTTATCTGCAAATTTGCACAAACTTTGCTTAAGGTTATCGAAACAAATGAGTTTTGTTTTCAAAGGCGAATTTTATTTCAAGAAAAATTATTATTCAATTTTATTTCAAGAAAAATTATTATTTTTTTTTTTTTTATTTCTAAAATAATTCAAAAGTGTGCTTTGATAATTTTTTTTGTTTAGTCTTTTTTTTATTTTTTTTTTTATTTTTTTTTTATTTTTAAAATTATACAAAAGTGTGCTTTGATAATTTTTTTTATTTAGCATTTTTTTTTTTAATTATTATTTTTTTTTTCTTTTATATTTTTAAAATTGTTCAAAAGTGTCCTTCGATAATTTTTTTTGTTTAGCCTTTTTTTTAATTATTTTTTTTTTTTCTTTTTTATTTTTAAAATTTTACAAAAGTGTGCTTTGATAATTCTTTTTCCTTAGCATTTTTTTTATTTATTATTTATTTTTTTTTTCTTTTATATTTTTGGTTTGAAAATATTTGTTTTTGACATTTGTAGCCTCGACTTTGGTTTCAGCATTTTTATGCTTGAAATTTTGGCTTACGTGCGCAAAGGTAACAACACTGACACAAACAGTATTGCATGCATGCTGTGACTAAAAAGTTTTGCCATTTTATTTTATTTAATTCAAATGGAAATTCAAAAATTGCCAAATTACCAAATTGCTCTCAAACGCCAAAATATTAAAATGTCTATTTAGGTTTGGTTTGGTTTGCTTTGGTTTGGTTTGGTTTTGCCGTAAATTCGTTAATGCATATGCCATGTGGCACATGCGGTTGCAATTTCCGTTGCCATTTGGCAGACATGAAGCTTTGCGTGTTCCTAAATATCTCTAGTTGTATGTGTGCTTGTGGCCTTTTGCATTTGTCAGCAAATTTACAGTCCATTTGTGCGTGACTTCCGCACACCTTCTTCATAAGCTACATACACATGTCTATACATACAAACATTTTGCTTATACATATAATAACTTATAAAATAATATTTTGTGATTTCCTTTTTAACTTTCTTTGCAGGTGAGTTGTGTAAGATCCCAATTCAATTTTTTAAACCGTAAGTTTGCATTATACTTAGTGTAAGCAAGAAGAACTTATGGCAGTAGGCATTGATTTTTCAAATGCAATAATTAATTGGCATGAACGTCAGCAAAATTTACTAATCAATACCGCAGAGGACACAAGTTCTTCTTGCTTCGTATAAGAATATTAATAATAATAGTAACTATTGGACTGTACGAAAAGGTCATGTTATATGGGCAGCACAGCAAGACCATGTTAGATGGAGTATACAACAAGGCCATGGTTATATGGCCTATTGAAATATTCATATGCAATTTTCTTTCATATTCGTTCAAGTTCAAAGTCATGTAAGTCTTATAGTATTGTCATTCTACAAAAGTTCAAGTTCAAGTTTGCCTGCAAAATATCAAAGTAATTTATTTCAATTAAATGCGCTCAGTGCAAAGTAAGTGTAATATTTCTCATGACGCAAGCAGCAGAAAATGTGTAACAATCGGCCAATTATTGGCACATGTGCATTTCACTACGGCTTGGCTCATTAAATATATTACATTGACGCATGTTATAATGGCAAAAAATAATGTACTGCTTTTAGGCGCAAAAAAAACAAAAATCGTAACCAAACCAAACAAAATGTTAATTCACACATAAATAATAAGCAGCAAAATGGGTTTTACGTAACAAACTAAAAGGTGCATTTGATTTGCAATGAATATAGATATATCATGTATCGTTGTTATGTAAATACGGCCAATGTCATTATAACAATAAGCGAGTTACAAGCATTGCGTCATTATAGATACAGGCAGAGTTGTAGATACGTGCGTAAATATACGATATAGATAGATAGATAGACGCATAGATAGATGAAGATACAGCTACATGCGCTCAACGAAAAAAAAAAAAAACAAGTGACACTAAAAATCTTTGGCGCCTAAAAGTATGCAATGCTTTTTATTGTGCGCCTACATTGTTGATGTGAAGGCGCAAAGGAAAACAAACAAACAAACAAGCATCGACTGTGAGCTTGTGTGTGAGGGTGTGTGTGATAACAGTACAGGGTGTATGTGTGTGTGTGTGTTAAAGTAAAGTAATCAAAAAAAAAAAAAGAATGTACATGCATACAATTGTGTGTGTGTGTGCGTGTGTGTGAAAAATGTACGAATGAACGCGCCTGAATGACATAAAAAGCCAACACTTTAAAGGCAATAAACCTTAATTGCTGATTACGCATACGCCATGTTGTATGTCATTTTCGTTTTCCGGTTTTACGTCTTTGAATTTCGTTTATTTGTAGATCTCTTACGCACACATGTATGCGTGTTGTATATACAAATACAAATGTACTTATGTGTGTGGCATGAAAGCCAAGCTCGAAGACGAAGGCAGTCTCAGCAGTAGTAATGTGCAAAAATCGCTTGCATACTTCATGACGCTTACACACAAAAGAAATATTTCAATAATACTTAATTTTTTTTTGCCTTGTTTTTTTTTTTTTTTTTTTGTTCTTTGTCTTCTTTTGTACTTTTGCTTGACTTGGCCTTGGTATTTATTTATTTACTTTTTTTTTTCCTTTTTTTTTTTGCACGCATAATTCGTACATTAAAATTTTCAGCACGTATCCACGCAGCACTTGTCAACATGACGTTCAACTTTATTTCGTTATTTTTTTTCATACTTATTTTTATTGTTTTTTTATTTCATTTTTTTTCTTTTATATCTTTTTTTTCACGCACTTTTCCAACACTAAAAGACAATAATAGTCATGGCATTTTGATTTTTAAATTTCAAAATAATACAAATATAAATTTTACAATGCGTACAAAATTTCTCTCATTTTGCCATGAACAGTGTGACATGTATCTATGCATTGCTCAAAGGCTTTACTTGTTATATGTTGCACCGATCTATGCTGATGCTGTTCTTACGCAGTCACAAGCTTCTTTGTTGGTGCCAGAATGAGCAACAATTGATCACAAATGGTCACAAATAGTAACAAGTTGATATGCTTCTCATGTCTTTTGTTACTTCGTTGCAAAATTTAATTGAATTGTATAAAAATAAATTATTCAAGTCATGATTTAGCTTAGGAAAAATTTCATTTCAATTCGTCACAATAAGCTGAAAAAACATGCATTCAAAATTTGTTCTAATTTTAATTACAATTATTATTATTATGCATTTTATCATTGATTATTTTTCCAGTGACAACATGCGTTTGTGACTTTTTGTGACTTTTTTTCGACTTTTTGTGACTTTTTTTCGACTTTTTGTGACTTTTTGTGACTTTTTGTGACTTTTTTTCGACTTTTTGTGACTTGCATGCGCATACGGCCGTCAGACAGTTAGTCGCATCTTATGAGCCTTTCAACCATGAGTACTCTATGCATACTTAGCAAACTCCTCTCATTTCGTGGCATTATAAAATGTTTGCTGTCTGTTTTTTTGTGCTTTACTACTTTGATAGGCTTTGTCAACCAACACTTTGCTATGTTTCTCTATACAGACTTATATATATATATATAAATATATATTACATTGTCTCAACTCATCATAAATACAAACGTTGATGTCAGTGACAAGTCTCTTTATGTGAAACACTTGCTACTTCATGAACATAAAATGTCATCAGCTTTGTTGTTGCTTGTTGGTCAACATGTTAATGTAATGTAAAAAGGGGGCGGCTTAGGCGTTGCAGGCTGGCAAACATTTAAGCGCCTTAACGCCTCATTATAATTAAAAAAATGTCAAGTAAAAAAACAACAACAAAACAAAAGACTTAAAACAAAAACAAAAACAACAACAAAAATATGCCAGTTAACATTTTTATCGTCCGTTATTTGCTTGAGGTCTGTCTGTCTGTCTGTCTGTCTGTCTTTACGCCAAGACGGACGCATCAAGTCAAGTCGAGTCAAGTTGAGTTGAGTCAAGTTTGCCGTGACCTGAATGAGACTCATTTCAGTAAGGCTGCTGTTGCTGACTCTTTAACGCAGACACACACAGTGCGGCCAACACGCTTTCATGGACCGTTACACGCTGACAGCGTGAAAATGCGCTTTGAGCTTCTTTGCTTTGCTTTGTTTTATTCTGTTTTGTTTTGTTATGTTCCGTTTTATCTTTGCTTTCGTTTTCATTTCATTTTATTTTATTTTAATTAAACGCAAACAAAATTAACAAACAACTCGACTTAACTTGACTTGACTTAAATCTAAAGTTTTCACGCCTACCTGTTAGCTAACTATCTCACTCACTCACTCACTCACTCACTCACTCACATACCCACTCACACTCTCTCTCTCAGTCTCGCCTTTTGTCGTGCATATTTTGATCAGCAAAACGCGAAAATGAGTTGACTTTTATGCAAATGCATGAAAGTACACACGAAAATATTTCCATGCCGCTCAGCACGGAAATGAAGAAACAAAAGGTGGCTTATTATCAGCACTTGACCAGAAAGTCACAGTGATGGCAAAAAAATACAATGAAATTCCCATTCTCCAGACGCTTGGCACGCTTAGTTGTCATAAATTAGTTTTCATTTGCCGCCAGCGACAATTTCGCGCAAGCACACCTTGGCATAGTACAGGCAAATCTGCCTATAACGTGCTCATATATAATTGCCTGCAAAGCATGAATTTCATACGTAGCGTTTTTTTTTTTTTTTTTCGATTCATTAAAGAGAGTTTTACAAATACATGTAAGACAATGTTCAAATACATAATTAATTATTAAAAAATAAATAAAAAAATAAATATCATATACGCTCATGTCACGTGCGGCAATACAGTGACTTACGACAAATTCATTTTCAAGTTTCAATAGCGAATTTTCTTATTGTGCAAAAATTTTTAAATTTAATTAGCAAAAAAATTTAAAATTGCAAAAAAAATTTAAGAAAAGCTTGGCACTTTTATAAGGGCTTAACAGGGTCTTAAATAAATTAATAAAATACATTAATTAAATTTAATTTTTAATAATATTCAAGAACCAATGAAGAGTAAGAAGATGATTCATCATAGCATAGTTTGACTGTATTTTGTTGTTCACTCATTTTTTAATATCTTCTCGAGCTTTTGGCAATAAGACAACCCCTTTGGTCTTCTACTGCTTTTTACGCAAAACGACACCTGACCTCGTGTCACACTTGCGTTCAACGAACTGTATAAGGAATTTATAATAATAAACTGTTATTTGATACTTTTCGCTTTAATGGATTCGAATGTCTTCAAGACGCCAAGTTAAACGTGCGCTAAGTAGCTGAGGGGGTGGGGGGCAGTTGGTCGCTTAGCGCACAGCATGCGGCAAATGCCATCATGTGCAACTCTTTTGCGTTGAATCATCTTTTCAGTTATGCACTTTCATTGTTGCTTTGTTGCTTCTTATTTGTCGATTTGTCGATTCATAACATTTCAACCTCATGCTGTGCCTCACAAATGAACAACGACGCTGAGTAGCGCCTTCTGCTTTGACTGTGCCATGCGCAGAGATTTTGCGCCTTTGCTTAAATGAAATTAATAATAAAATTCCTTAGTTATCTATAAAGCAAAAAAGAAGATTTTTAATGATTAAAATCCTATTTTTCCACGCTCGCTTTCTCGCTCGCTCTCTCTCTCGCTAAGCTCTGTCGGTGTTTTAGCATATTTGTTTGATGGCTTCTTTGTTTTTATCCTTGAATTTGCTTAGAGTTACCGAGCAACGCTCGCTTCACTCGTTCATTAACATGGCTTCAGGGGTGCAAGAACGCTTGAATCTTTGATTGCTTTTGATGCTTTTGACCTTTTGTATTTATGTTATATGTATGTATTTGTATTATGGTATGCGGGGTGCCTGGTGCGTGGTGCCTGGTGCGTGGTGCGGTGTGCATCGTCAATGTGTTATGAATGCTGAGGCTGTGCGTTATTTAAGAATTAGAAATCTTAAAAGTAAATCTCAGTAAGAACTGTTTATGAAAAGTCACTTAAACGAATTTTCCAAAGCTCAAATTTAATTGAATGTCTTTTAGGAAAAACCTTTTTTATTTTTTTTAATTTTTTATATTTTCTTCACACATTTTTTTTGTATATATGTATATATATTAAAATATTATCGTGTCTTGTCTTGCTTGAAAAAATAATGTTAAAAATAGGCAAATAATAATAAACTTTAATTCAAACAAATTCAATATTTAAGTACGAATTTGATTTTCAAGCAAATATCTCAAAGCAGCTTTCAAACAACTTCAAGCACTTTAATTAATAGTCTAACTAGAACGTATACGCAATTTAACAAACAACAAATTGCAAAACCAATTGATGCGACAATCACAAAAAATAATTAATAATTTTTAATGAAACTTTCAAGCAACTGGCGAAGTTGTGCAATAATTGCTTTCCACTTTGGTCCAATTAGAGTGTAATTTTTTTTCCCCCTAGTAGGAATTGTTTGTAAATGTGTATGTGTGGCAAACGAGTGTTTTTTTTTTGTTTTTTTTTTCGATGTTGTTGAAATGTAAATTAATGTTTAAAATGAAATGTGTGTGTTCAATTGCATTGTCCTGTATTACTTGTCACTCGCTGTAAGCTGTGACAACGGGCGTTGATATTAAACCGCTTGGTGTTACTTCTTACAGTGAGTGTTGAGTGATGAGTCTCGCGAGCAACTGTGTGTGTGACAAACTAACAAACCAACCAACTAACCAACAAACCAACTAACCAACAAACCTAACCCGAAAACCAAAGAACCTTCGGACTAAATCTTGACAAACTGTATGTGTTTGTATATAACCAAAAAAAAATATATATATGTATGTAAAAATTAACATTTAAAAAATAATTGGAAAATCATTTCATGCAAAAAAAAAAAAAAATGAAAATCATATCAAAACTATATAAACGTAAAAATTAAAAAAAAATATATCGAAAATCATATCATGCAAAAAAAAAAAAAGAAAATCATATCAAAACTATATAAACGTAAAAATTAAAAAAAAAATATATCGAAAATCATATCATGCAAAAAAAAAAAAAAAGAAAATCATATCAAAACTATATAAACGTAAAAATTAAAAAAAAAAAATTTCGAAAATCATTTCATGCAAAAAAATAAAACGAAAATCATATAAAAATTATATAAATTGAAAAAAAAAATATAATAATTGTAAAATCATTCCATGCAAATAAAAAAAAAAAAAAATCATATAACATAATAAAAATAACTGTAAAACCATTTCTCGCAAAAAAAAGAAAACCATATAACATTTATATAAGCTTAAAAAATCTTCAAAAATAATTGGAAAATCATTTCATGCAAAAAAAAAAAGAAAATCATATCAAAATTATTTAATTATTTGTCTGCATTCAATTGGCTAACAATTTTTGTTAAATTTTTTTTCAAACAAGACTCTAAAACAAACACACACGCACACACGATATAAGCTCACACACACACACACACACACATACACGAAACAAGCTACTTATTGCGCTCAATACTTCTACGTCGTAAATACTTTTCAATGTTTTTTTTTGTTTTTTTTTTTTCATTTTAATACACAGAAAACCAAAATTGAGAATTCATAGAAACTTATTGGAAAATTCTAAATTAGAAAATTAAAGAAGAAAAATAATGGAAGCACATAAATAAGCTCTTGGAAATCCTATTAGCACCAATAAGAGTATTGGTGAAATTCAATTCAATTTTCGATTTCCGATGGCAATGCACATGTGACGCATTTGACAAATGACAACCAACAACAATAACCAGCACTATCCTTCAACAATCGCAATAATAGGAACTTCAACAGCAATTTCAAATCGTTATTTCACCAGTTGTTGCCGTTGCTATTATTGTGGGTGTGAGGTTAGCTAATAGCATCAATTTCAACAATATTATTGTCATCACGGTCACTCAAGTATGCCATTTCGCTTAACAAACAACTTCAAATATAAAATACCTTATTGACCTCATTCGGCACGTTACGTTACGTTACGTTACGTTACGAGCATATTGATAGCAGCAGCACAACTAACAAAAAAAAAAAACCATTGCATATTTAAAAGGGCATGTTAAGCGCTGCCATGGCGCCACAATTTCGCAATGGTTCGAAATAAATTGACCAAAAAGTAGACAAAAAATATTAAGTACTTATTTGAGAGTTTTCACTTAATTTGAGTTTTGAAGTTAGCAAACAGTGCTGCCCCTTTACATTTTTCTATGCGCCATACAAATTTTGTATAAATATTTTTGATGGTTAGACTCATGTCGCACGCCCACAGTTCAAATTTGATTGTACTCATGGCACGCCCACGCCAAACCGCCCAACCAGTAATCCTTGACCCATGTAACTTCTACGAAGATCAAGTTTGATTGCATCTCTGCTAGGCACACTATTTTTTAAAAAAGGTATAAGTTCGAGCACCAGAAGCGAGAGAAAGATGAAAATAGTTGGTTAAACAGTTACCCCTCAATTTCAAATACAAATTCTCCCTCAGAAGTACCACGCAAAGACGCACAGACTGATATCGGTCGTAAATTACATATATATTTACATATTTAAGACGACCAGTGTGGCTACAGCTTTCGGTTGCCGGGTGGGGGGTCATTCATTTGTTACGTAAGAAGATTTAGAAAATGGTGGTCAAATATGTCTTATTTTTGACTATTCTTCAACTTTTTAGGCTGGAGGAGAGTTTCAAAAATTGCCAAAAATCGTCTACAGTAATAAATGCATGGCCCCTCGTTTTATTTTGCTTGCGCAATGTGGCAACACTGGCGTACTTAAATATATTTTCGCTCAATTAAAATTTTCGCTTTTTTTGATGTTATCTGAAAAATGTGCTTCATGCGCTTATAACTCATAAACTAAGCGAAAATTCGTTGCTGAATATTTTCAACTTTTTTTTAGCTAATCATGCTAAATTAATTGTCAAAAACAAAGCGCCTTGGAAACGAGAAGCGAGAAACATGAGACTTGAAAAACAAAAATTAACTTCAAATGTTTGAAACTTTATATTTGATATTTGATTTTGTCTTTGTTGTTACCAAAATAAATTTCAGTTATTAACAATTAAAATAACAAGCAAACAAAAAAAAAAACAACAACAACTTAAATACTTCTAAAGTTGTGTAATGTCGTCAAGCCATGAAAATAAAGCGAAATTCAACAAAAGTCCTTTTTGCCACTTCATTAAACAATGTCGATAGGCAAAAGCACACGACATGCACAGCATAGCAGAGCAGAGCAGAGCAGCGCTGCTGACGCCAATAGGTAAGGCAACCGAGCCAACAAACAGAGCACGTTTGACGTTAAGGCATGTCACGTGGCATATTACCAAAGCTTGCTAACATTTACGTTAGCCACTTTATTTAACTTATATAAATATACATGCATGTATCTATGTATCTGTGTGTGTGTGTGTATCTGCCTGTCTTCGAACTTATTTTGTAATCATATTTAAATGTCAAAAGCAAATAAACGGCGTCAATAAATTTATAGACGCGATGACGCGCAGCTTGTGACAAAAATAACAACAACAACAACAACAACAACAAGCCAACAAGCTTAGCTTAGCTTTGCTTAATGATGACGTGCAAGCGTTATCATTGCATAAGTATCGTTGATGTGCCTTGACAGCATGATGACGAACGGAAATGTTTTGACAATAAGTGAATGAATGACTGAGTGAATAAATGAATGACTGACTGAGTGAGTGAGTGTTTGAGTAGTTGAGTGTTTGAGTGTTTGCATGAAAGCTTTTAGACAAAGACAAAGACAAATGTTTGTCAACTGCAAAATTATGAAATTGAAAAATTAAGTTTTAATATGCTTTTGTTTTTTTCGACAAAAGTTTGCGTGTGAAAGACCATGTTGCTGGCAAGTAGGCGAGGCATTAGGCAAGCAACAAGAAAAATCGAAATTAAATAATGAATTATATATATTCAAAAAACAATTAAAGTTTAATAATTATGGTTAGGTTAGAGAGAAGGGCGTCGGACGTAGTGAAATAATTACTAAAAATAATTGATATGAGTAAAGAAATGCAAGAAATTAAGTGGAGGCAGGATTAAAAGAAACTTCTCTTAAAACATCGCCAGACTTGAGCCTCTAGACATCTAGTGGTCCCAACTAACAAGTGCAGTTCCAGAATGTTCTAGCAAACAAATGATGGTCATAGAGACACAAACTCAAGACTCGTGCCGTTCCAAAGTACCCAAGGCATATGTACGTTAAGCCAGTTGAGAAATCTTGCAAGACACGGTATTACTAAAGAGCAACTGATCTTGGACCATCCATTGAGAATCAACCGAACGAACTAAGCCTAGAGTAGAAATAATATATGCAAAACATCATACAACTGTTGGCACATGAGTATCGAACACGCGTTCAAAGTACATAACATGTTACTTAAGTCGAATGCAATGAAGCGCAAAAGATATAATGCAGGAGAGGTTATATAAAATAAGGTCATACGTAAGAAGAAGAAATACGTAAGCCGTCAAAAACTGAAAACTTCTGAAAATGATTATGAAGATGATTATACAAGAAACGGAAATTTTTCACAAGAAGCACGAATCTTAAAAATTCAACTGCCAGAAACATAAAGTAGTGGGGGTGGGGCTAGGAGTGGGCACAACATTGTTACGTAGAAAAATGACGACAAATGACATGAGTTATTTGTACTGAGATGACACAAAGTGTGTGTGTGTGTATGGCAGTGAAATGACGGCGCCGCCATTTTGTTGCATGCTGTGTCAAACGGAAACGGAAAGGCGCACAACAAACGAACATACATGCAACATATTGTCACTGCCATTGTAAGCGCTTTTGTTGTGTAACCGGATATCCTTTCGGTTTGCGCCGTAAAGAAAACAATACACACACACACACACACACACACACACACACGCACGGCTACGCAGTGTGGGAGAGCGAAATAAGTAAGCGTATAAATCGCATGAAGGCATGACAAATAGCTCCGCGCCTTTTGGCAAACGCAGCGTGACATTTTTCTAGCAACTGCCAATTGTCCGCTGAACCGAACTGAACCGAACCGAGAGTTGCAAAACCGTTGTTTTACTTGCTGTTTTTTTTTTTTTTTATACTGTTGTAACGGAGCCAACAAATTGGTTAATGTTTGTTTGTATCTACGCATAAAATAAGCGGAAATTTAAAGCGCTAACAGTAGGACAGACAAACAGACTGAGCGACAGTGGGTGGAGGGGCGTGAGACGAGCGTATTTTGTCGATTAGTTTCTACTTTGTAATTGCTTCTGAGTCGCACTCGCATTCGTGTCATGTACAACATTTCATTCCTAATGAGTTTGCGTTTTTGTTCAAGGCAGCAATGCAATGATGATTTTAAAGACTTCTCAGTCGGCTACTTTACTTCAAAAAGCCAAAAGGAATTGCTCTGTATTTTTTATTGTTCATAAAGTCTTTTGTGGCTTCGAGCTAAATAGCGTTCGAGTTCTTAAGTGCGCCAACACTTAAGACTTTATACAAGACAATTACACTGTTTGATTTTCGATGACAGTTGACCTGCGGCGTTCTTATTAGATGTACATGTTTGTTAAGCAAAATGTTCTAGAATTTCTATTTAGTGCAAAACTTTCAACAAGTGTCAATGCTAACATTTGAAGAAATGTTTTGAACTGCCTTATGTGGCATGCTGCTGTAGGTGACATAGAGCAATTGAAGTGGCATTCCAAAAATAAAGCTAAGCACGAGATCGCTCGATTGAGTCTTTCACGTCGTGAGTTCAAAAAGCCTTATGATATAGTAATACGATCAAGATAATTCTGAGATATACAATGTTTGAACATATGCAAAGAATTACTGTCTGAAATTATTTGGTAAAAAATTAAAAAAAAAAAAAACTGAAGCAACTATTTTACAATGTTGTTAGATTGAATAAGAATATAATATGTATAATGTATATAATTTCGCTTTCTGGTAACGAAATTATATTATAATCATATATTATATTTTTTTTTAAATAAATTTTATTTTTTTTTTATTTTTTTGTTTACTATTAAAATGCGAAAAATCCAAAAAAAAATAATACGTTTTTTTTGCCTGACCCTTTCATGAATATGAACACTCACGGGTCAAAGTCATATGCCACAAATGCTTGAACTTGTATTAAAAATTTTTTGTGAAAATAAAGTTTTATTCGCGTCATGGGAATTTATTTTTGCATTTCGAACAGCTGCGGGTGATTTTAGCATAGCAAACATTATACTTATGTATGTACATAAATACATACATACATATCGCCTTCGCCACCAACAGCTACTCACGCATTCAGCTCTCATGTGCCTTCACACTGCTTCTGCTCAATACTGCGTCAGCTTCAGCTTCTTGCTCTTCTCTTCTCTTCTCTTACCGAAGACAACTTCTTCTGCTACTTCTGCTTCTACTTCATGCTGTGTGAAGCTTTGCATATGTTTTACTGATTTCTTTTTATCCCTTCCTCTCAGCCACCACTGTTTGATTTGTTTTAACATATTCCACGGCCAGTCAGTCAGTCAGTCAGTCAGTCAGTCAACCAGACACCTACGGTCGCTCTTTGTCCATCTCGCTCTTGCCGCCGGTGTTAAACTTTTGCGTCAAAGTAAACAGTCCGTGAGTTCACTGCAGATACATATTATTTTTGTCGTTTTGTTTGTTTTTTTACACCACCCCCCTCACCCCACAATTGCCCTCAAATTCCACACACACATTTTACAATATTATTTTGTTTTTTTCTGTGCCATGTTTCACGCTTCTTCGATTACGGCAACGATTTTTATTTACTTTTTATTGGATTTTTTTTTTTTGACATTTTTTTTTCCTTTTCTGATGAAGCTAATTGCATTGCTTTTTGAAAAATGCATACTGCATACGTGTATCGAAATGAAATAATATACAAGAACCGTAAAAGTCATTAAATATCAATTTCCGTTTTTGTATCCTCATTTTTTTTTAACTCCTTCCTCAAATGTGTTTTTGTTCCTCTGTGTTTTAGCCAACAACAAAGCCAATGAAAAATGAATTGTTTGTCGCGTTATTGCAGCAAAACTTTATTTGTATTTGTATGACTCACAAGCACATATCATGTGTCAAGGACATATGTCAAGGATATACGCTCGAACTGTCATGTGTGCCAATTTGTCTAAAACCTCTCCGAGCCTTTCAATAATAATAATGCCTATTTTTATCTTGATCCATGTGGCGGTTTGTGAGTTATAAACGAAAAAATCGCGCCATATTTATCAAACTTATATTTGTAGATTTCGATTTAAATTCATAAAAATTGATTGGGAATTATAAGATAATCAAATCTGGTCGTAGGCCCCCATAAAGATATGTCGATTAAGACAAATTTAGAAATTTAGAAATTGCAAAAATAAAAAAAAAAAATATTTTGAATTTCACATAAATTCTTTAAATCAAAAAAAAAAAAAAAAATCTTCCTTTAGCCATTAAATCACAAAGAAATAACTTTTTAAAGGAACTTTCATTTCAATATGCCTAGGCAGTAATTTTATCTAACCATGTTGCCCCAACTCATGTGCTATGCTTGCCAAATCGAAAACTGAAATTGCTATAAGCAACATTGCAATAATGAACTCACTCAGCGAACATTCATCAAGCAAACTGTTGCACAAACAAAAAGCAAACACACAAACCCATGTTTGTGTATGCAAAGTCAGTGTGCCGAAATACACACCGAGTGCACTTGGCATGGATTTGGTATGGCAACGGTTGCCAAAACGAAACAACAACACTGCAGCGCTTCAACATTCATGAATGCATTCATGATACGTGTTGCATCATCATCATCATCATCATCATCATCAACATCAACCATGAGCATGAGCAACGCCATCAAAGCGCTCATTCATTCCAAAACCAAAACCAACATTATCAGCCACAACAACAACAACAACAACCGCAGCCTGTATACAGGACACGTCGGCGAC
The DNA here is from genome assembly GCA_037044515.1 of Phortica magna. Classification (NCBI taxonomy): domain Eukaryota; kingdom Metazoa; phylum Arthropoda; class Insecta; order Diptera; family Drosophilidae; genus Phortica; species Phortica magna. The sequence continues at coordinate 135,462 of JBAMBP010001793.1, forward strand.
TCAGATTTCGATGAGCTCAAAGTAAAGCGCAGCACATCGCAATCAAACATGGTTTAAGGCCAAGCAAAAAAATAACAAAAAATAGCGTATGAGAAATGTTTGTGGCATACGTTTACATAGCTGGCAATATAGTTGCCACGCCCACATGCTGACGCCCTGCAACAGTTTCATTTTCTAACATTTTTCGTTTGTTCGTCGGTCGGTTGACTCAAGGCATCGATTTCAGTTTGAAATTGCACACACACACACACATGCACATTTTCACCTTTATTTAAGTTGCACATTTTTTTTTTTTTGTTGCTTTTGTTGACCACTTGACTCACGTACACACACACATTTACATTTATTGTTCACTGATTTTCTTTATTTATTTTTAACACGCAAAGTGTGAAATTCACTCTCAGACCAATCACAAAAAGTCACAAGCGCGTTGTTGCAAGAAAATAGAGATTCTGTGATCAGCTGTGCTTGGCTGTGACCGACGCGTTGTTAGTCCTAAGAATCGCTAGAGACAACAACGACACATAAAGTATTAATTGTTATTCACTGTGACTTTATTAGCCTTGTGACTTTTTGTGACTTTTTGTGACTGTCATCATAAGAAGTTAATTGTGTTTCGAAGCGGTTTTCTTATTTAAGATACGTTTTCTTGATGAGTCGTAGGCTAAGAAAATTTGAATATCCGAACGTTTGTCCTGTAAAGCGAGGATTGTGTAATAATTTTCTGGAATTTTAATTTTCTAATTTTTCTATCTTCCGTCTTAATATAATCAATAATTCCACATGAAACCTGAGAGAAATAAATACATATAACACATGTGCCTACAATAGAAATTCAACGTTGACCAATCAACACATTGCCACGCCTCATATGCCGGCCTAACTTGCTAACTGCTTTGAAATTTAACAATTTGGCAGAAAATCAGCAGAAGACAAATAAAACAAGTAACAGAAACTTTTCAAAAATGATTTGTAATAAATTTTCATAGCGTTTTTTTTTTTACGATACGAAAGTTTTCCACGCTCGTCGCACAATTTTTTTTTTCTTTTGCATTGTTTACATTGTTCGCGCCAAAAAGTAGGCAACATGAATTGTGCTAAGATTCATGGCGCTTACGTTGCGTATAAATAAATGAATAAATACGCGAAAATTATACATAAAAGCACGAGCAAGCAAAGTAGTGTGTGTGAAAGTGGCAGCAAAAATGAGGCGTATGGGCGTGGCCATGCGCTTGGTCTTGGTCATATTGTAACTCAAAGATATGATGGAAGGTAGAAACGAACGAACGAACGAGCGAACGAGCGAACGAACGGCAGGCAAGTTAGACCAGTGAAGCGTTACAGACGCCGCATTGTATGCTATACAATATTGCGTTTTGCGCTATGTTGAAATTTCATATTGAATCCTTGTACAACATCATAAATAATAAATTTTATTGTATTTACAAACAACTTTGTGTTCATATGCGTGTGTGTGTGTGTGTGTGTGTTGGTTATATAAAAATAGCAATACACACACAAAACTGAAGTTAAACCCGTCTTACTGTTTGAGCCTACGTAACGTTCTTTCAAGTAAAAAAAAAAAAGAAATAAAAACGCAATGAAATATGAAGAAAAACTTAAAAAAAGAAGCTCAAGTCTCAAAGACTTGGCGAAACTTTTATGCGTAAACGTGCTCGTCATGCGTATGAATCGATATCGAAGACCTGCCAACTTATTTACACACACACACACACACACACTCACTTACGTCATCATCATCACTCACGTGCACATGTAACATGTTTCTAACGATGCTTTGCGCCTCCGACAAAACCCCAACTATTCGTGCCAAACCAATGGTGACATTTGATTGATTCGCGCACGTCAACCAATCAAAGTAATGCTCAATTGGCTAACCAAATCGAATTGATTCGAACGAAAAAAAAAAAAAATGAAAACCAACCGAAGAAGACTTTTACAAATCATGACATAACAACAAATTTTTGCCTAAAATTTTAAGTGAAAACGCTCTAAAGCCGCGTCAGAACCTTCGCGCTGTCAGACGAGGAGCAACTGTCAATATTTATTTTTTTTCTATTTTTTTTTTTGTGTTTGCCAACCAACAACAAAATCAAAATGTTAGACGACGACGATGACGATGACGATGACACTATTGGCTTTGATGGACAGTTGCGGCAAGTAATATATTAGTGCCGGGATGAGATCTCTTGCTCAAGCCCTAACTTTGACAGCAACACAGTGTGAGAAATGATAAAAGGGACGAAGGCAAAAACAACGAATAGAAGTGATTGGGCATGAGATGAGTGCGTGAGTTCGGCCATAAGTCAAAGTTAATTGTGTGAATATTTAAAATGCGAAGCATTAGAAATGCGTGCCTAGTGATATATGTATGTATGTAATGTTACACATAATGCCAATGATTGATCTGTTGCCCATCGAAATCCAAGTACTTATTTGCCTGAAGTAAAATAAAAAAAAAAACGGGTT